>JAPYZA010005807.1:0-11771 GCA_030522685.1 Eupelmus azureus | reverse complement strand
CTTCACAATAAAAAATTCTAATAAACTTACTCAACTTGTCAATAACACAATAATAACCTACCAACCTCAATTCCTTTAAAGGACCTACAACTACGAGACAACAAACAGCAACAGAAATTCATCGGAGACCTAACGATCGGCGAGCGTCTCGCCGACGAAACCATCTTCCGACGCTCCGTCGAAATAGCAAACCCGACCGAGCAGGTCTACAGCTCAGCAATAATGCTCAACGTCGAAAGAGGTAAGCTTTGGTTACAAGTGCACAGCTTCCTTTGTCAGAAATGCTTGGAAGCACGCACGCAGCTTCATTGTTATATATACGTATCACGTATAATTAACCCTTTGAGAGCCGCCCGAGCTTTGAGTGCCTGGATTTCAGTGTGTACCATTACCATACGTTTTGATTCGGTGCGTGCAAGGAACGACGTGGAGCGAGAGTCGAGTTTGAATCTTTGGATTTAACGTTCGCGCGGGAATGGCTCGATTCGAGAGCTTCGTATTCGTTAAGCTGAGGGTGAGGGCTGAAATGTGGGATCAATGTTGCAGAGCGGTTTAGTGTTAGAGTGATACTTGAGCGTTTCGATTGAATTACTGATTGGTATGATGATTGGCGTATTTTTTTTTTTTTTAACAGTGTCAAATTTGAAGATTATGGATTTTAATAAAATTTTGATTTAAATTGATATAAAATTGATAACATTTTTTGCTCTGAAATTGCGTTTACTGTCAAAACGCGTGAGATAGGATCGGAGTATTAATTATCGTAGGATATACGTGGAAAACTGTATAGTAACGTAATAAGTAAAAATTGTCGGTAATCGGATTATGTCAAATTTAGGTTCATATAAGGAGACTTTATTACAATGTTTTTTTTTTATACCACGGTCTAGCTTCCAGGATTTATATAACATTTTTAAAATTAAACTAGTGATTTTAAACAATTCATTTTATGTTCTAAATTAAAAATTGCTTTATTCATAAATAGTATGCAAAATTTGAATGATAATTATTTTTATTTTTATAAATACATATTGACACAAATATTATTTTGAGATTAAATTGTTCTACACCTTGTAGCTGAGATTTTACTCTTACTTCTTTCAACAAAACTGTTGAATTTCCACACTGCAATCGTCAATATTAAAAAAGTTTCTGTTAAATAAAAAGCAGCTTACTTTGAAGCAATCCTCTTTTTGATTGTTGCAGGGACGATCCACTACCTCAGCGTAACAAACGATAAAAACAGCTACGCTGTGGCTTGCGACGAGCCCTACAGTCTGGGAACTTCGAGAATCAGTTTCAATGTGCGAGTTCCACCCAACACAAAATCCCAACTCCGGCTACTCATTGCAGCTCACTAATGCTCGAAATGTGTTTGAAGCGGAAAATTTTTAAAAACAATTTTGTCACGTTTAATGAATTACGTATAAAAGGTACTTTTTATATGATTGATATTAGTAAATGGGTATTATGTATAAGAATTATTTCTAATAAATGAATATTATTAGATTATTTACTCTAACTCGCCTTTTATTCTCTATTAAATAATATTTTCCCGATATTTCTATAAATTTTACATAAAAGAGCAGCCTTCGTATCGTCCAAAAACAATATAACTTCGATTTGGAAAATAAAATCTATTTTTTCATAGACTGTCTCTACCTAATTACAATTAAATACTTACATGCTTAATTACAAATAACAGATATTAAGCTTCCCCTTTTCAATTCAAAATAAAAGCTACTCATAAACTCACCTCAAGCTTCCCAACTAAGAACTTGAATTCTGTATTAAAAGCTCCTAAAGCCCCTCAAACTGGGCTCCGGCAAACTAAAGTCACCGAATACCCCCAACGCTATATACAACATCGCTCCCTATTTTCGTTCGGCGCGGAGACCCGGCGCTTAATACCCCGTACATTAGGTCCTTAACGTCATTTCGCCGTCAGCGGAGGCATTTATATCAGGGCCAATTCAAAGGGATTGACAAAGTTAGGAGTCGCGTGCGCGCAAGCGCTCAGCGTGACGCTAAACGCCGCGCGTTGGAAGCCAGGAGAGATCCGACGCGATATGACACCGGCCCGCTTGGGCGCAATTACTGCTCGGAGGACCGGCGATTACGGAAATAAACAGCGTTAGTAATTTGCACGATGCTTCGCGTTTTTCTTCCTTCGAAGTAGCTGGAGTATTTTTTTTTTTTTAATTTATGAGAAAGGTACTGTTATTTTTTGTTGTACGCTGGGTGCGAGGTGGTGTAAAAAGTGGGAGTTTTTTGTTTGTTCTGAGAAGATGTAGGGGAACGTACGTCACATTCGGAAGTGTGTCCGGAGGGATGCGGCGCTTGCGTATGAATTTCAAAGTTTGCGCCCCCGGAGCAGGCCGTACACGAGTAGACAGATGCACATAAAAATGCGGGATGAACGCGGAAAATAGGGCAGACTTCGGTAAGTTTTCGCGTTAGCGTCGCGGAAATACACTTCTTATTTTTAAAGCTGGAATTGTGAGAGGCTATTTTCTGACGCTCGGAATAACTGTAGTTTTGTAATTGATGTTGCAATATTTGCACATTTATATTTTCGAGTGGTCGTTAGAAAAAAAGTTTTAATTTGAAATTATTGACATATAGTTAGAGAGTGAAGCTTTTTTATGATTCGTGTGAAGTGAAGTGCTTGTGTACGTGAATTTTTCCGTTATAATTTTGAATATGCAAAATTAAACCATTATTAATGGTAATGGTGTATTAAATATTTATAATTATTTTATTATTAAATAATTCGATTCCAAATAGTACTAAATTATTACAGTAAGAAGGTGAATTACTCATACTCAAATTTATGTTCTAAAATTACTTGATTTCTTAAAGATAAAAGGAAACTAAATTTTTAAAAGCGAGTTGAAGGACGTAAAGTTTAATCCTACTAAGAGTATGACTAATTTAGTTCCGAAAGTTATCGCTGAGAAAAATTGAACTTTTAGTCAATTTTCCACTTTTCAAAACTAAAAGCTATTTCATTACGAAACAAACGTATATAGCTCACTAAAAAACATAATTTGATAAAAAAATTTGTAGTAAAAGAAAAATATCCCAAGTTTTATACTTCATTTTATTAAAACATTTTAAACCACTTCATTTTACGATAAAACATAAAATCTGGAACGTAAAAATGAGCACGCGAAACATGAAATTTGCAAAATAACGAGAAAGATGCTCAAGACTTGAGCAAAAAAAATAATAGAGCGAGAAAGCGCTTAAAAACTGAAAACGCAAAATGATTGTGTATTATAGTGGTCTGGTTGACGTGCTGGGTCCTTAAATGTAATCTTTTACTATAAGCTGGCGCTGGCAGTGGATGGCAGGCAGAGGAGCAATTTCACTGAAACGCATTGCGGGGGAGGCGACTGTCGTTTCCAGGCGCATTTGGTTAAAGACCCGGAGTCGCGAACTTAATAGTTGCAGGCACAAATGCATACCTATTCGGATCATTGCTCCTAGATGTAAATATATAAGAGTAAAATTTTTGATCTACTGTCATAGAATATATTATAAAAGTGATCAAATTTTGCGTGGATAATATTCCAATACAGATTGTAGGTCGTAAATTTTGTATTCTGTTTATATGTAAAAAATTTCTGATGAAATTACAGAAATAATAAACTTTTAGGGGGTCCCGAAATCGCAAAATATTTGTTTTGTGTCTATTTGTTATTGCAAAAATTTAGTGTATGATATATGAAAAAATCTAATTTTGCGATTAGTAAATTCTCAGCTCCTAAGGACATAAAAAAAATTTTAATAGATGAAAATGACAGTTACTCAAATAATTTGGTAAAATGTTTTAAGCAAATTACAAAGCACGAAATTTTCTTATTTTTTTTTAAATTACGAACATTTTTCATTTTTAATCAATTAATCGAAACTCTCGCTACGAAATTTATCCATTTTTAACGAGTTGTGCTGCAACTGAAGCTCTTTAGTTTCACTTAATTATAATTTTTTGCTATATTTATTGGCCTAGCAACATTTATAAGATAGGTAAGGATTTGCACTTCATTAATTTTGAATTTCATTCATAATTGTATTGCGATAAATACACTTTATATCTATGTAACTTTGTTCTATATTACATGTATTTATACATATGTATACGAGCAAATTATAATTGTAAAGATGAATATAAAAAACTCTCGCTACGAAATTTATCCATTTTTAACGAATTTACGCTCTAACTGAAGCTCTTTACTTTCATTTAATTATAATTTTTTGCTATAGTCGTTGGTATAATAACTTTTATAAGATAGGTAAGCATTTGCATTTTATTAATAATGAATTTCATTCATAATTGAATTGCGATAAATACACTTTATATCTATGTAACTTTATTCTATATTACATGTATTTATACATATGCATACAAGCAAATTATGATTGTAAAGATAAATATAAAAAAATAATTGGTTTATTTTAAGAAATTTGTCATTATTTTTATTGCTATTTCAAAACTGTTTATTATTCTGTTGTTCAAAATCGTTGAGTTTGCTATCTTCCATTAGCTGGATGAATTTGATAACAGATTACCAACTTATAGTTAAAAGTTAGCTTTATTTTAGGCGTGAAAGAAAGGTTGGTATCATTTACACAATTATAAGTTTTTTTTACTGCTTCAATGTTTTCTTCGTCATCTCTTGACCTCAAGAACAAGATAGAATTGTTCAGAAGTCTTTGATTTAGAAAAAAGTTGCAATTTTAGGGCCCTTAAAACATATTTTAATTTCATACATCAGTGAACGTTCCGTAGAAATATTTTTATGATATTTTCATAATATTTTTATAATTTTCAAGATTTTTTGGAACAACTGTTGTAATAAATACCGACCGTTTTTATTTCTGTATTAATAACAGCATGACCAAGATCAAAAGATCAACGCAAACTAAGCTGAAGGATTATAAAGTCTTTGACGTTTTAAAAGATAGAAGAAGAGAGTAATCGATCCTTTATCGACAGCTCGATCTTTTCCACTCTTCAAAGTTAGCTCAAACTTCCGGTAAAAGTCAGCTATATATACTTTAGCTTTACAAAGACGTTAATAACGATTCAACCACAAAAGCTCATCAAAATTTTCAGCGTTACAATAAAATAAAAGAAAAAAAAATGAAAAAGCCCCATGCAGTATATAACTTGCCAGCAAAGTGTACTCGAAAAGAAGTTTGTCGCCAGTCCTTTTTTAGCGACGACGAGTGCTAAAACTTAGAAAAAAATATATATAGAGTCGTACCAGTCTGAGCTTTTTGCAGCAGCCTCGGGGCTGTGCACGCTTTTTGCTCGCGCGCGAGACGAAGAGCAGCAGCAGCACGCACACGCGAGTCAAAATTGTGAATTACGGGCACGGAGGGTGGACTCGTAGAGAGTTAGGTGCTTCCTCTCCGCCGGCTATTATTTCTCGAAACAAAAGCGAGGAAGATTGTCAGCTAATTGGGCTAATTGAGAAAAACATTTTTGACTTGAAGTTCCAAAGAACTTTTAAATGGAATGGAAGCTCAGAGATTTGCATTTCACTTTTGTCCTGTCTAGAAGTGCGAAAAGATGTTTGTGTTTGCTTGGACCGTGTAATTAAATGCTCGACGAGGGCATGTTTAATTGAATAAATAATTAAATGCAGCTCGTTTAATTATTTATAATTATAATTTTCAAACTATGATGTGACTATTTTACTGTAAATGTTTGTTAATTTATCAATTACTACGGCAAGTTTAATTTAATTTCCTTGTTTATTCAGCGTTTCTTTTTTATATAAAAGATATTAATAAAAAATTAATTGTCATTGATATTATTTCGTTATAAAAATGTCCGTAAAATAGCATGTTACGCATTTTGCAAAATTCTTAAATACAATTTGTTCACTGTAACACAAAATTAGTTCAACACACAAATATTGTATTATAACACAATATATATTATAACACACAATACATCAAAAACTAAAGACATAAAACACAAAGGATATTTGAAGGGTCCAGAGTCAAATGAGACCAAGTCCATTTTCACATACTCTTAAGAAAATGCAGTAGTGCAACTAACTAATGGTTAATTATAAAGATTAATATACATATTTACATAAATAGAATTTTAACACAGAATCTAAGGATAACTAAGTTTGTAATATTGAAATTTCATAAATATACACCTTTCTTCGCTAAAAACGACCGTTTTTCAGAATTTCAAATTAATAACAAAGACTAATTGGCATTTTTTCACCAGTCCCATACGCAAATATCACGTAAATTAAATGTTCCTTGTTAGCAATCCCGCTTAAAATCCAGCTTCAAGAGTATTTCCATAAATCTTGAATACATCTTAAAACGCTTAGAAAAACATTTGATCCCAACCCCAAAAATACAGACCCAACAAGATATTGAAGCAGCACTTTATTCGTCAGTCGCAATTCCCGATGGATTTTTTTAGCGCCCTTCCTGCCAGCGGCGAAGAAAAACGACGGGCTCCTGAATAAGCACACCTTGACCTCCTCCTCCTCCCTTCACCTCACCTCGACTCTCAGCCCTCCAACGATCCGTCGGAACGCCCGACGGACTTTTTCCGGTCTCGCAAATATACATGCACGTAAGCCGGGGGTCGGCAGCTCCAAAGAACCAAGGAGCCAGAACCTCCGGGCTTTTAATCGCGTCCGGCAGCTCGGCGAGAGAGTCGAAAATGGAAAGGCCGGGCACAGGTCGATTTTCGACGCGCTTCCTTGGACCGAAGTTGACCTCCTCCCACTCTCGTGGGGATACACGATTCTATTCTCGATCTCTCCTCGGGCCGCTCGCGTTTATCGACAAAAGGCCGAGGGGGCGAGCCGCGAGAATACGAAAGATGCCGGGGGAAAAGCGAAGGTAGGAGAGAGAGGGAGAAATTAAAAATTGATTTATTGGTGCATGACGACGTGTACGTGGCTCGGGAAAGTTATTAAGGGACAAAACGTGAGCTCGGTCAAGTTGAAAATATACCGAATTGAAAGATCAGTTCCAGATTGTCGATTAAAGTTTTTGGTGACATTGCCGATGTATGTTTAAGGTGACTTATTGAATGTCGGTCGAGCTGTATAGCTTATTGGAAAAATCGATTTATGAGGGAATTTCTTGAAATTTAGCATGCATTTTAGTAGCGATGGTATTTAAAAGCAGCTACATTTTTATGTTTCGTTTTCGAGATCAAAACTTTTAAAGTTGTGTCCTTTAAATTCATGTTTTTCATAGCTACATGATGCATAAGTTAAGTGATGTTTAAGTGATGTTTTAAACGAATGTAAAAAACACATCTTGTAAAATTTATTCAGAAAACTACAATTTTACGAAAATTAACGTAAAATAGAGCAATAAAAAGAAAAAGATTATCAATGCTATTCACGAGTAATCCTAATTGAAAGAGCCCTGTTTTGTCAGTTTTGGTTAATACCAGTAATGAAAGCGAGAGAGATAGCTATCTAGCCGAGCAGGTGTGTAAAAAGCGGTAAAAAATTAGTTCGGGTTAATTGAATAGAAAATTGTAAAAAATTTCTTATTCTTTTAATATACATGGACAAATATAGAATTTGCTCGAACTACGTAATCTATCATTTTCGATCAAACAATTCGAGAACTAACTTCCTTAAACTTAAATAATCATAATGAATTATTTATAAAACTATAATCATGTTATTTTACATTATCATAAATATTGAAATTTTTATTGAATGCTACTTTATTTATTGTGAAAGATTTGACTGTATGCTGTTGATGACATTCGATAATGTAGCAGATGTTACTATCAACTTCTATTGGTACAGAATGAGTTTCATTTTTAGGTACAAAAAAATGCATGTAGCATTCTAATCATAACCGTTATTTGAAGGTCTGGAACTTACAACATTAGCAAACACTTTGATAATAACGCTAAAAGCATACCATAATTAAGAAGACGAGGATTGAGATGAAAACTATTTTTTGCTAGATAGAATTTTTAATAAACATGTATCTACTTTCAAATTGATTAAAAAGTTTGAGATATCTGAATTTAGAATACGTACCATCAACATTTATATTCAGGAATACATTATTACTTATATTTTTATATCTTGGTCACTAAACACTAATTATTATTATAAATATTTACACGAATTATGCAGCTAATATTTTATGATTAATATAATTGAATTCACAAATATTTTAACAAACAGTCAGTCATGCATATATATTATTTACAAAAGGAACAAAAGAATTTCAATCAGCGTCTAGTATATAATTTAAATAATTAGCAGTAGTCTGTAGGTAAATTTGAAAATAAAAGTCTAAAATTGATGTCATTAATGGTAAATCACTTAAATTATCGCCTTGAGTCAATAGTTTCATCAAAGCAAATTGTTACACGAAATACAAAAGTACTGCTAGTCATTCTACAAAATAGGTAGTAAAAGTTCGAGCTTCCCAAAACACAAAATCACAGCTCTACTCGCAGTGGCAGTTGACAATTAAGTTAATCGAAAATAATTATAGTAATGGACCTAAACATCCCGTAGAATGCATTCTCTTTAAGCATCAGCAATAATGGACTTTTCTCCAAAGTAAGGCAGCGCACTAACGACACCAGTAAGTAAGCGACTATTAGAGAAAGAGATGTGAAGTGGCGAGAAAGAGAAAGATGGATAATCATTTATTTGTAGCATATACAAAAATATAATTTGCTTGTTAATATAGTATTCTAAGTTGCTATATCAAAGTAAAAAATGTGAAACTTAAGCTATTCTAGAAATTTCACAACTTGTGCAAAGTCAGGAGTGTAACATAAACCTTAAAAATAATATCAAGTTATTCCAATTATCTATCATTCGAGTTGTAAACATATAAAGGCACAAACACCATGACGAGAACTCATACTTATAAATAAAATAGAGCTAGAAGGAAAGAAAGGGTAGAGGGAGAGAGATAGGCTTAGAGACGCAAGAAGAGACAAACATAAAGGGTTGTTACCAGGGCTGAGCGTCGGAGCTACGTCATTTTCCATCGGATCTTATTAAGAAGACGTTTTAGCCGAGCAACGCGCACATGCAGCTTGGTTGTGAACTACGAAAGTCTTATTGGTATCCTCTCTGCGCGGGAACGTGCATTCCAATTGTAGCGCTTCCTGCCCTCTCTTTAGCTCGCTGGGCCCTTTCATTCCCTTAGACTTTTCGCTGAGAGCGGGAGAGAGAGAGAGAGAGAGAGAGAGAGAGAGATCAGATAATAACATCCCAGTAGCGGCCCCTCTATCTTGTGCGCTCTCGCTTTGATCTCCATTAGCGGGACTGGCAAATCGATACCGAGACATAAAGCGGAAGGTGATCGTGGCGCTTAACCTCGGCACGACAAATAAGTGAATGCGTATAAACGTGCGACTTTTGAAATAGCAGCAGAGAAGAGTTATCATTTTTCTAAGAGCGTGTAGTGCACACGTCAAGCACGACAAGATTATATTTTGCCCTGGTTATTTTTCAAATGTTGCCGATTAAAAAGAAATGCTTTCAAATAATATTTTCTAATTACATTTTCTTAATATTTTTGATTGAACTTACCAAAATTTTATTTGTTACAAGATGCAAAATAAATTTATAAGAGTTTTTAACGTTTGTTAGATTTTAGATGTCTACTTTAACATATTTTGTCAATGGTCATGAATGAATTGTGTAATCATAAATGCAATGCTATTTCTTGTGTTTTTACCGAAGCGATTCTCACTGTTGTGGAAATAAGATATGAAGTCGCAGATCTGAAAATCTCATTCTGATATACCGTCGACATCTCAAAAGATATTCATACGCTATTTCAAATATCTTTTGTGGCAATTCAGAAAAGGATTTTCTCGGCTTTTATTCAATGAATTCAAAATTTTTGTATTAAATTGTAAGCTTTGAATATATAAAGAATTAATCGAATCAACGAATATCCACTTTGGTAGAAATCAATGAATATTCACTTCACTGCCACGCAATGGCACCAATTTTGCATCAATGGTAAACCATAAAGCTAAATTTAACCGCAGCATTTGAAATTGGCATTGACATTATGGTAATAATGCAAAGTGCTTTCCTCCCTCATCCAAGCATTAACATGTCAGTCGTTCTAACTAATACTAAATTATAGTGCTCATTCAAAAGATGTAATCTTCAGTTGACGTGTAGATAATAAAACGATCAAAGCAACGCTTTTAATCATAATTACAAAAATTTGAAAATTTTAACTACTTCACTAACACTTTATTGCGAATGCCATGCCATAGATGCATCTACATAAAATAATTAGTCGATATCTCCGAAAATAATAATACTCGCTCATCCTCTGGTGCTGAAAAACGAGGGATTAACCAGCCGTCATTCCAGAAACAAAATAGAACGTCGATGCAAATGGCATTACAATGACAAATGGAATTAGTCGGTGAGAACGGCCTCGTCGGGATAATTCCATTACAAATCAATCTACTCCTTTAAGAGGAGTAGCTTGCGCTCGTCCAAGTAGCCCGAGGCGTCAATCACTGTAACGCAGGTGTCTTGCGTGTACGTAGCTAGATATACGTATATAGTAGTAGTGGCAAAGCTCCCTGAGATGTTCCAGTCTCTCCCTCCGGAGTAGCTCTACGCGAGTAACACAGCTAGTCCGTGGACGAGTCTAAGGTTTTAACGGTCGTTACGAGGGATTATCCGGTCGATTTCGGCAGCTCTCTAGACGAACGATCTAGACTTGAGCTACGCGATTTATTCGCGAGGCTTCTAAGTAGTGTGTGCGTGCGGATGACATAAGTTATTTGGGTTATTGGACGATAAATGAATGTTGGGATGGTAGTTTTATGGGATTCGGTGCAAGTTTGGAAAGCAATTACAATTCTATTAGTACAAATACGGTGAACTGTGCTGAGAGATTAATGTGCTGACTTCTTTTTTTATTTGTGATCGTAGAGGTTTGTATTATGAAAGGAAATTACATTATTGCCGATTTACGATTTAAGATTGTAATTACTTTAATGATAACTATCTTGTATAAGTATTTATTAGAAGAAAAAATCTCATGCAAATCTACGAATTTGATTATTCTGTTCGCAACATAGTTTTGACCTCTGGCAGACCTACTTATAATTTCCATGCAAGAGTTATTGTTCAAATTTGTACTTTACCTTTGTTATATTACCGTGACCATTAATAAAATTATTTTCACAAATACTTTTACCAACTTTATTAGAATTACAGTGAAATAAAATTTTTATTTAGTATTACGCATACATTACTTATTTTTTTGAAATTGTAAAATAATGCATAAGAGCAATTTCTTCAAACTGTATGAATTTGACTTCTGCTCTTCAAATTTATTTAAACTCTAGGATGAGCAATTTGTCAGTACTTTAATATAATTTGTGAATGACTACGGTTTACGTTTTAAGAAAAAACCATGTGTACTGCCAACTTCACTGGAAGTTAGCAGTATATACTCTGAAAAACAGCGATGAAATGATGCACAGGAATTTGCCGTTTTTTATCCGTTATTTATTCGTTAAAGTACTCTAGAATTATTTTATCACCGTTATGGAACAAATAAACTGCTATCATCTCTATCCCGTAAAACATGAAAATAAAAAAAAAAATTGTTATAAATAAAAAAAATGAAACAATCGATACTACCGTTCTTTAACGGATAAAAAACGGCAAATTCCTGTGCAGGTCCGAAGGTCGCAGCATCATTTCATCACTGTTTTTCAGAGTATGTACTGCTAACTT
>JAPYZA010005806.1:0-11776 GCA_030522685.1 Eupelmus azureus | reverse complement strand
TTCCGATCGGATAATCCTTCACCCTTATCATATTCTCATATGTTTCATAAGAGACTATATGTATAAGAGAGGGACAAACTAGAATTAGAATCCATCTTTCTAAGATTTCTCGCACTGGCTATTTATATACATTAATGTATACCATACACATATTACATCAAAGTTTCTCTAACACAATTTTAGGAGTGCGTTAGTACTAACCTCAGGATATTTGAATTCAGTGACTATTCAAACTACATCCCTCTGCCAACAATAAAACACAAAAAAACATTACATCCTAATCTATACCCCATCAGCTTTGTCCATCGATCTCTCGTCACCCCCCCCCCCCCCCCCCCACCCCCCCCCCCCCCCCCCTGTCCCCCTCTTCCTCCTCCCCCCCCCCCCCCCCCCCCCCCATCTCACACCCTCGCGCCTTTTTACAGGCCACTTTATCTCGCAAAAAAGCACTTCTCGAATATTCATTCAGCGACTCGCCGCCCACTTCGCAAAAACAACGAGCATAAACTTAAGTGTGTACAACGCCGAGGTACGCACGCCACATTAGACTCGTCGGCGCGCGGCCTAATAGCTCTCTCGCCCTGGGCTGAAGGCATAAACTTTCTTTCCCATTCCTCGTCCGGCGGCTCGGGATTACGGAAGCCGATAAAAAGCTTCGCCAATAAAACTCCGGGCCACTTTTTGCCGCGATGCGAGATAAGAGGCGAAAAAAGGCGATAGACTTCCGGACAGACACCGAAATGCGCGCACATTGAAGGATCGTAGGCGGTTGCGTGCTGGATTGTAAGTAGGGTTTTGTTAAAGAGGAAACTTTGTAACGATGGTATTTTGGGAATCTGAGATTTTTATTAATTCTGGTAGGTTTGAAGCTCCTGATGCAGATTGTCATCGTGTGCATATGCGTGTGTACATGTATATATCTGTTTGAAATATGAATACATTGACTGTTTTTATAAAAGCAATGTTAAGAAATTGTTAAATAAAATATTTTCTTGCAATTAGTTCTAAAAAAAAATATTCTTCAAAATCAAATTCAAATTTTATTAATTTAAATCATGAAATCGTTTCCTTCAGCTTAAAAAAGCACTCCACTCAAGCATTTAACAGTGAATTTTCGTAAGGTCAGTTCTTGGCATGCGATCGCGTGAGAAGCCTTTGTAGACATGACGGATACACAGCCGTTTTTGCCAAGACTCCCGCACAATGTAGCGCATTTTACGAGTCTCTCCTCTTTCTCATTATCGCGCGTTTTTTCTATACATATATACATCCACTTCTATCTTTTCTTGCGCGAGCCTCGGCACTCGGATTTTATTACGTTATTTTGTTAATGCACTGTCTGAATAGCGTCGGCGTCGCTGCTAAGATATTAGTTCATGTCTATCCAAGGAGAAGCCAACGTTCTCGCTATGAAATATTTTTACACCTAGCCGCCGCAAGTCGTTTCCGTATTCGCACCCACGCGATATACGTTTTGCTGAAAATTTTTCGCGAACGAGCAAAATTCTTTCGGAAGCGAATCTCCACGCGGGTTTATGGTATTTGTGTGTATGTACTTGGAGGATGCGCAGTTTTAAAGGAAGTGTCTTATATTCTTAGAGGGCTTTGCGCCGAGATTTTTTTGAAGAGTTTATATAAAATATTTTATAGCGTATACTAAAACGTTCTTTTGTAAGTGGATTTTGTAATGTAATAAGGATAGAGGAGTAACACTTGTATATTTTTTACAACTATTTACGGTTTTTTATTAATTTTTTTTTTTGTAGAAACAATGACTTATTATTTCAGAATTAAATTTACATAGCATTTTTACATATTACATATCCAGTGTAATTATAGTAAAATTAAAAATATTAATTAATTAATTGGTTTACATTATACTGAAAGACTAGTTACACATTAACAATTCTTTATCATATGTATTTTAAATTTTAGATTAAATTTTTAAAAGTACGAAAATTAAAATGAATAATAAAACTAATTAATTAGTATAATTCATTTTCATTCTACCAAAATATTCTTTATTATAATTACCTAAAATAAACATATTTTCATATTCACGCGTTACGAAGTTATTAAATTATTTCTCTCCTTTATATTTTGCAATAACTCTACAACCTCATATCGCTCCAAAAAACAAAGCAACGCACAATCCGCGAATCCTCGCATTTTAATCAGCCTTAATTAAAAAAATTCCCCACACAAGATAAACATTCATTTACGCTTTCCAGTAAATAATAATCTCCTCGACTCTCCACACAGCCTCCGACTCACTTATTACCCGAGCGCAACAATACGCGTCAGCTTAGTGCGGATTCTTTTTCATTATCGATAATTAACTCCGCTCTGCGAACAAAGTCCCTCCTACGCTTATCATCCTCGCATTGTCGGGCTCAGAGATATCCGCGTACATACATAAATTTCTCGATCCCCGATCGTTTTCATTTGCGTGCAGCTCCATACGAAAAGAAAAAAAAATCCGACGCGCGGAGAGGAAAAGAAGTCGGAAGGAGGATTCGCTAAGCGGTATATTTCCCCTGCAGCATGAGCGCACAAAGCTCGCGATTTTCCCTCTTTCTTTGTGCCTCCGCCCCGACGAAATTCCAGACATTTATCCGGTCGCGGTGTTTTGCTAGTCTGCCCCCTCGTGCGAGCCGACTTTATAGGCCAGCGCTTTTTTCTCGTTCGTTATGCGCTGCGAAAAAAAGTTAATAAAGGAGGCGCGCACTGTATGGTGTTTGTGTGTGTGTGCGTGTGTGCGTGCGTGTGTGTGTGTATGTTTACGGCGCTGATAAGCAAACGCATTTCTTCTGGTAAACACACGGCTCTTTGCTGTTTTCTCCTCTTAGAGCAGCTTTTAAGGTAGTTCGCTCACGTATAAGCAATTCTTGTGCCCCGTGGGGCATCAGAGGGCTGGGTTATGCTTGCAGTTACGTGGTGTTGTGATTGCTTTTGTAACAATTACGTTTGCATCAACGATTGCCAGAAGAATTTTTATACATGATTAGTGAAACGGATTCGTATTAATTGAGCAAAACTTTTGCTTTATTATCTTATGGTCATAGAATTTAGAAATTCAAGTATAAAAGTGTTGGAAAAGGCTAGTTCTTATTTGTCTTACAATAATATTTTCAATGTAATCATTGACTTTAATTTTATTTGTTAAATTATATATAAAATTAACAATAATTTAATAATAACTATCGTAAGTATATTAAAGTTCAAGCAAAATACCTTTGTTCGTAGCAAACCATACAACATACTAAATCCTAACTATAAAAGTCAATTACCTTAACACTCGGCTAGAGGACCCGCGAAACTGCCAGCGATGAATTTTACAGGACCTAAATACTCCAAAGCGCAGGCCATTCTCGTCCCATAGTCCTTGCAAGACGCTTCCCCACATCCAACCGCATGGACTTTACTACCTTCTCTATCTCTCTCAACAAGCAATCTCACGCCCTTAAATGCGCCGCCCGCTGCGCCCCGCGAATAGAACCACTTTGACGGCGTCGCAATAATTTTTGTCGTACCTCGTAAATCAAAACTCATTGCCGAAGGGTGCGATGGGTTATTGGATACGCGCATATTTAAGTGGGTCGTGTAACGTCGATGCGTTACATCGTGCGCGAATTGATGAAATTTCGTGAGATTTTTTAGCCAGTGATTGGTTTTTCTGATGCTGTTTTGTTTTCCAACAGGGACGAATTGGCCAGATTGGTTCGTTTCGGGTAACGCATACTTTATTTTTAACAGTTTCATTGGTGTACAATTGTTTTTATTGTGATTGATTTGTACGAATGGAACACAAAAGTTGTAATATTATGTTCCAATATACCGATGTAACTTTGTTTCTTTTTCATATTTAAATGCTTCAAAAGATAAAGTTCTCGTTAATGTAAAAACTGTTATTTGATTACCTTTATCATTCCATTAAAACTTTATTATTTTCTCTTTTAAAAGAATATTAGACTTATGGCGTAAAGATAGAATCGCATAATCATATTAGAAGACTAGTCTGCAAACACGATGAGGTTACCGTCGCGTTAAGCAAAGTAATTACACGTCGAAGTACTATCTTATCGTTAATAACAATTTGTCTGATTAACTATTCCACAATTCTAAATATAACGACACACTATGCATAAAATCTTCTAAAAATAGTGGAATTAGTGCAAAAAATAAAAAGCGAAATGTATAAGGACTTCTTAAACTATCGACTCACGTGTTTGTCTTGCATTCCGTAGTTACATCGTGTTTTGCGATCGATTCGGTAAACAGGCAGAAAACAAGAAACAAGAGGTGGTAGACCTATTATTGTCGGTAAACTTCGTCTTGACTCACCAGTGCGATTTAATAAATGCGATAAGGAATCGCGTGCTGCGATATATGACGAATATTAACAGCTCTTTTTTGTAATATTACTCATTCTTTCTGTATTTATTTATTCGCTGTAATTATGCATATCGAGTCCGCATTTTTTTCTTGCAGCATTTATTAAATCAATGCTGAAAATTGTACTGAAAATCTGACGAAATAAATCTGTTGAAATAGCGATCGAATATTAAAATTAATTAAATACTAATATATGATTGAGCGAAATTGTGGAATATCTGAATGTCTGAAACAATTATCTACGATTGCTATCATGATTTTGATATTTAACACTTATAGATACTTATGCCTTTTTTCTTAATCCTAAAAATTAGCAAATGTACACGTTTATTTGGCGTAATAACTAAAAAAAGAAAGATTACGATTAGTACATGACATATAATTGCGATTTATGACAGTTTGAGATTACATTTAAAAAAATTCAGTTAATAAAAATAAAAAATGTGCAGTATCGTAAAAATGAAATAAACAGAAGATAGATAAGTTACTTAAGAAGTTTAATACATTTTTAAATAAAATCTGCCTAATTTTATAATATAGTTATTTACGACACTAGTGCGGTAAAGTGATTTAAACCTCGTGTGGACGTTTACGCACGAGCAAAGCGAGTGCGGAAAGTTTACACGGGGTTAAAATCACTTTATCGCCCATGTATCATACATAATTTTTTGACACGACGTGCGGAAAGCTTGTTTTAATGCACGCGTTTCCGACCGAACGTGCGGGAAAACTAAATTCTCGCACGCTGTGTGGAAATTTTAATTTACCTAATGCAGCTCTTATCTGAACTATTATTTCTTCATAAATCTTGATAATTTATTAAATATTAAAACAAAGGCCAAATAGTAGTACCAGCATTTTAGAACACTATAGGACGTTCCCATTTTGCTAGTACAAGTATTGATACTTTTTTACAATAAATATTTATGAACGAACTTTTATTTAAATTCAACATAACTTCAAGGTTTAAGAGTTTCACGATGTTTTCGCTGTTAGAGACGCGAGAACGTGAGGAACCGTTATCAGAACTTACTTCTGCAATTTGACAGTCTGAATATAATCTTTATTATGATAAAGAAAAATCAGTTGGTTACTAAACTACCATGTTCACACGTTCTCTATAATTCGTAATATTTCAGTCACATATATCGCTGTGTCGAGAAAGGAGTAGTTTTCTATAATAAAGAAATGATTATTTCAATTTTAATACTAGTAATTATTTTACCAAAATCTTACAGTCTGGTATCTGAAAAATGGGGTATAACCCAATTACAAGTGAATACATTAAAGTATACATGGATGATACAGAACTTCAACGCAAGTAATTTGGAACATCAAAAATATATTGCTTCTCCAGAATTTTGGTCTACAGGTAATGAAAATATCAAATGGCGCTTAAGATTATACCCAAAGGGTTGGACTAGTGAAAGTGATATCTCACTTTATCTTGAGCATTTATCTTCTGATACTGTAAAAGTAAATTTTAAACTATCTATTGGCTCTATCGAGAGATCATTCAGTTTTGCATTCGCAAAAAATTCTTTAGAGGGATATGCCACATTTATTACACGATCGAGAGTTTTTGACGAAAGGAACAATTTACTGCCTAATAATACTCTCACTGTAAACTGTGAGATCGCTACATTCCCTATCTACAAAAACTTCACGGGTCAATGCGATTCAATGATAATTCGTAAGCCGATTGGAAACGAACTCGCTGATGATTTTCTTAAACTTTTAGAGGAAGACAATTTCACCGATGTCTCCTTCATCGTGCAAAACAACGAGCTTCGAGCGCACAAAGCTATTTTGTCAGCCCGTAGCCCAGTTTTCCGTGTGTTATTTATGGAACAGTTGAAAAGAAATAACAGTATAAACAGTAACAGTGACAACGACGTGGAAATTACGAACATCAAGGCTAAGGTATTCAAAGAACTTTTACGTTACATGTATACAGGCAAGGTCGATGGCATCGAATCGATAGCGCAGGAATTATTGGTTGCTGCTAGCATTTACGAAGTTCAAGGATTGAAAGCCATATGTGAAGAATTTCTCTGTAGTCATTTGACCGTTGATAATACAGTGGAGATTCTTTTATTAGCAATTGAACACAAGACTGATGCGCTAAAACAACAAGCCAGTAAGTTTATTGCGAGTCATGGATCAGCGATAGTCAACACTCCTGAATTTAAAAGCATAGAGAAGTCGGATTCTCATCCTTTATTGAGTGTACTACGTGATATTTTTGGAAATAAATACATATAGTGTTACCACGTAGATATAACATAACGTTTTATTATTTGATTTGTAATTACTAATAATAAATAAAATAAAGTTATCAAAATAATTTTTCTATTCTAATCTGATTATTCTTTTCTATTTAAAAAAAATTATTTTAAAAATTGGGAAATAGCCAAATTAACAAAAAACTGCATGTCATTCTTTCTCTCATAAAAAACAAAAAAAAAGATGTAAAAAAAATTTTTGGAGCTTATTCTATGATAGATATTCTATCAAAATAAGTAACAAACAAAAAATAAATTTTTAATAATAATTTTTACGTCTTGAAAAACAGTAAATGATGATCGCGCAGAAATCCTTCTAAAGATTATCCTTCTAAAGTTGCTGCATAATTGGATACAGAAAATAAAATTCTGCATTATATTACGTTTTTATGAGTTTCATTTAGATTTTCTCAAACTGTATATTTATTCTTAAAATAACTTTAGATAGAAAATTCTGAAGATACTATTAACCGCATGATTTAACGTTAAGAAATAAAATTTCTTTTATTGATTTTAATTACTGAAATATCCAATCGTCTTTTAAATTTATATGAGGAAGTAAACTATTTATTAAAACTTGTATATCAATTTTTTTTAAACCAAACAACTTTTCTTAAAAACGCAAAGCGCTCGAGAAACCGTATTTGTCACTGTTCAATTCTGCCACAAAACGGATACTCTAAGTACAATCAGAGCAACGATAAAAATGAGTCAGTCTACAGGTAGAAAACCACGCGTTCACATGTTCTCTGCGATTTATAATTTTCAATCACTATAGTGAAAACTTAACGCCGTGACGGGGAACTGAAAGCAATTGTTTTCTTCGTGACTCGACGCCTAATTAAAATTTTTTTCTGCCCTAAGATCTGATTAAATTTACTAAACAAGTGTGAAAATTAACATCAAAAAAAGTAAATAAAGAAAAAAAGTAAGAATGATTATTCCAACTATAATACTAATACTAATCCTACAAAAAACTTATTGTTTGGTATTTGAAAAATGGGGTACATCCCAGTTTCAAAAGAACACGTTAAAGTATACATGGGTGATACAAAACTTTCACATAAATACTTTGGAATATGAACAATTTATGGTGTCTCCAGAATTTCAATCTACAGCAGAAGAGGATTCAAAATGGCGCTTAAAATTGTACCCAAAAGGTTGGATTAAACATGAAATTTCAGTATATCTCGGATGTTCCACTAAGAGCACTGTAAGAGCAAGTTATAAAATATCCATTGGACCTGTTGAGGCAGTCGGAAACTTCACATGCAGAAGTTCTTCATGGTACTATTCTGGTTTTGCCAAATTTATGCCGCAGTCGCGATTGTATGACAAAAGGAACAATTTACTGCCTGACAATACGCTCACTGTACGCTGTGAAATCGTAACATTCCCTATGTATAAAAACTTCACGGATCAGTGCGAGTCAAAGATAATTCGCAAGCCGATTGAAAACGAGTTTAGAGACGATTTTCTTAAACTCATGGAGAAAGATGATTTTACCGATGTCTCATTAAACGTGCAAAAGGACGAGCTTCGAGCGCACAGGGCTATTTTGTCGGCCCGAAGCCCAGTTTTTCGCACGTTATTTATGGAAATGTTAGAAACAAATAATGATACAAACAACTACGTGGAAATCGCGGACATGGAGGCTAAGGTATTCAAAGAACTTTTACGTTACATTTATACAGGCACGGTTGATTGCATCGAATCGATAGCGAAGGAATTGTTGGTTGCTGCTATCATTTACGAAGTTAAGGGATTGAAAGCTATGTGCGAACAATATTTCTGCAGTCACTTAACCGCTGACAATGCAGTGGAGATTCTTTTATTAGCAATTGAACACAAGACCGATGAGCTAAAACAACAAGCTAGTTACTTTATTGCTAGTCATGCATCCGAGATAGTCAACACATCTGGATTTAAGAGCATAGAAAAGTCGGATTCTCATCCTTTGATAGGCATACTACACGAAGTATTTGAAAATAAATACTTGTATAAAAAATAAATATTTTACCACATAGATGTAACATAACTTTTTATTATTTTATTTGTAATTACTGATAATACATGAAATAAAGTTATTAAAATAATTTTTCTATTCTAATCTAATTATTCTTTTCTATTTAAGAAAATTTATAAAAAAATTCGGAATCAGCAAAATTAATAAAAAACTGCATGTCATTCTTTCTCTCATAAAAAAAAACAGAAAAAATTTTGGAGCTTATTCTACGATAGATATCCTATCAAAATAAGTAATAAACAAAATAGTATATTATGTACCTGGGGCGGAAGGTGATTATTCAGCGCGTGTGACATTTTTCGAAAGCGTAAATAATTACCTTCCGTAACAGGTACGTACTGTATTTTACAGTCGGAGAGCCGAAAAATCCAATCAAAGTTGCGATTTTGAGGTTAGAGGACTGTAAAATAAATTTTTTTGTCCATTCTGTTCCCTTAAGGACGTTCACCCGCAGTAGCGATGCTAATCTCTGGTTTAAATTAGAAAATTACATTTTTAAATATTATACATTATTTAATGTAAGAACCCCGGACATAATATCTGAAATTTAGAAAGATAATAAAAAGCGTCTAACGCATCAAGTATTTTCAAACATCGAAATGTTAAGAACAACTGAGCGCCTATATATCACGGCGCGCGACAGCGCGCCCGATGGCAAGTTATGGCCCGTTACCCGCAAAAAAATACAAGCTACAAGATACAAGAAATGTATGGAATAGTATATCTATATACATGAGATACAGTGACAGATACACGTATATATAGATATACTATTCCATACATTTCTTGTATGGGATAGTATAATCGCCTATTAAATTTATATGAGGAAATAAACTATTTATTAAAACTTGTATATCAATTTTTTTTTAACCAAAAATTATTTTTTAACCAAACAAATTTTCTTAAAAACGCAAAGCGCTCGAGAAACAGTAGTTGTCACTGTTCACTTCTGCTACAAAATGGATAGTCTGTGTACTTACAATCAGTGCAACGATAAACATGAGTCAGTCTACATTTAGAGAACCACGCGTTCACATCTTCTCTGCGATTTTAAAATTTCAATCACTTCAGTGAAAACTTAATGCCGTGACAGGAAAGTGAAAACAATAGTTTTCTGAGTAGTGATTCGACGCCTAATTAAAATCTTTTTCTTCCCTAAGATCTGATTAAATTTACCAAATAAGTGTTAAAAAATTAACATCAGAAGAATTAAATAAAGAAAAAAAGTAAGAATGATTATTCCAACTATAATACTAATACTAGTCCTTCCAAAAACTTATTGTCTGGTATCTGAAAAATGGGGTATATCCCAGTTTCAAATGAACACGTTAAGATATACATGGATGATACAAAACTTCAACACAAGTACTTTGGAATATGAACAATACATATTATCTCCAGAATTTCAATCTTCAGGCGAAGAAAATTTAAAATGGCAATTAAAATTGTACCCACAAGGTTGGATTAATAATAGAGAAATTTCAGTATATCTTCGATGTTCAAGTAATCGCACTGTAAAAGTAAGTTATAAAATATCCATTGGACCTGTTCATGCAGTTAACAACTTTACATGTACAAACAATTCTGCATGGAGTCAAAATGGTTTTGGCCAATTTATTTTGCGGTCGAGAGTTTTTGACAAAAGGAACAATTTACTGCCTAACAATACGCTCACTGTACACTGTGAAATCGCAACATTCCCTATGTACAAAAACTTTACGGGTCAGTGCGAGTCAATGATAATTCGCAAGCCAATTGAAAACGAGCTCGCAGATGATTTTCTTAAACTCTTGGAGGAAGATGATTTCACCGATGTCTCATTCATCGTGCAAAAGCATGAGCTTCGAGCGCACAAGGCTATTTTGTCAGTCCGCAGCCCAGTTTTTCGTGCATTATTTATGGATCAGTTGAATAGAAATAACAGTATAAACAATAACAGCGACAGCGACGTGAAAATCACCAACTTCGAGGCTAAGGTATTCAAAGAACTTTTACGTTACATTTATACAGGCAAGGTTGCTGGCATCGAATCGATAGCGCAGGAATTATTGGTTGCTGCTAGCGTTTACGAAGTTAAGGGATTGAAAGCCATGTGCGAAGAATTTCTCTGCAGTCATTTGACCGTTGACAATGCGGTGAAGATACTTTCATTAGCAACTGAACACAAGGACGATGCGCTGAAACGACAAGCCAGTAAGTTTATTGCGAGCCATGGATCCGAGATAGTCAACGCACCTGGATTTAAAAGCATAGAGAAGTCGGATTCTCATCCTTTGATGAGTGTACTACGTGATATTTTTGAAAATAAATACATATAGATTTACCACGCAGATGTAGCATAAAGTTTTATTATTTGATTTGTAATTACTGATAATAAATAAAATAAAGTTACCAAAATAATTTGTCTAACCTAATTTAATTATTCTTTTTTGTTCAAGAAAATTTTTATATTGAAAAGTTTCATTTGTTCATACGAGTGTGTGTGAATATGCAATTATTCAAAAATATATATTTTTTGCATTAGTTTAATGAATTTAAAATGAATGAATTCTTTGAAATATTTATCTTAATGAGAATGTTCCATTAAAAGTTTAAAAATGGTCGATCAATGCTCAGCTTTGAACCATTGCTGATCAAAGTCAACACGTTGGCAATGTCAGATGATCTTAGTTTAGCAAATCAATGAAAAAAGCAACATTATTTATATTCCTTTCTACTAAATGTTTTTTTATCGAGTTGACAAAAAGTGAGTTCCTATTTAGGGCTTCATTATTAGCACCTAAATAGCGTTGTTGCTAGCTGCCAATATAAACGTACCTAGTTTTTTCAGAAAGCTATCCTTAGCATTTTGCAGTAAATTTCAATTAGTAGTATCATGTAGTTTACTTATCACTATGATATACATATATCTTATCGACGGATGCGTTTCTTAGAAACAAATCGCTCGATAAAAAGCAGAGTAATGTTGGAAAAAGAGAGATAATAATTATTTAAAATTGTAAGAAGAAAATAGTCTTTAAAAAATACTCCACCACAATTTCATTGCCAAACTTTCAAACTATTTTAATAC
>JAPYZA010005805.1:0-12011 GCA_030522685.1 Eupelmus azureus | reverse complement strand
CCTTCTCGGCGCCACCGAATCTCGCCTTGTAGTTTTTTTGCTTTTTTACGCTTTTTTTATTAAAGCGTCTGAGTGGAAAAGTCATTAAACTGGATTGTTAAAAGTTTATTTGGAGGAGATATTACGTGATAGCGCGACTTCTGATTCCGCAAAACTGTTCTCAACAGGATCACAGTTGAAAAAGTTTTCGTTTAATATCCATATCAATTCATCCGTTTAATAAAAAAGATCATATCGTGTTTAATTTGATACAAAACATATATGAACAACCTCGCTATTTTCTTTTGATTGTTCGGTTAGCCAAAATGCAAATGGTGCAAATTACACTTAGGTGCCCCTCGAGCGAGCACAAGAGAAAGAGCGAGAGAGCCAGAGAGCGGAAGGATACGCCGGAGACTCCGGCGCGTCTCTCGGAGCTTACTCCCGGGGATTAAATGCTTAACATTTACGATCTTATTCGTTGTTAATTCTCGGCTCTCAGCCGAGCTCCGCGCGCGCAAAACTCAACTTTGGGGGCGGGATTCCTGAGCGTTTGCATCCTGTACGGTTTAATTTAATTTCTACGATACTGAGTTGACTATGTAGTTGTTTGTCTTGAAGCTCACTTCGACTGCGCGGCTGTTGTTATGAATATAAGCGTTGTTCGGATGGACCAAGGATATACGTTTCGCAGAACGATTGTTTGGTAAAAGTGTGAGAGGTAAGTGGGCTTCGCGCAGATTTTATTCTCCCATTACAAAGTGCAATCTTGTCTCGTAAAATCTAATCATTCCTTTCGTAGGTAGTACGTAAAAGGAAATTGCCGTTTTAAGTTCTACTTAAGAATTGTTAGCTTGCTGTTTATTTATTTTATGAAACGCTTTTGTGCTTGGATATGTCTTTATAGGAGAGGACAAACTTTTAATCAAAAGTATATCGTTAAAAAGGAATAATCATGAATATGTATACTAATTTATTGACATTCAGTATCTTATTCATTAAGCTTTGCGCGTAATAAAATAATATTCTCAAGGTTATATTTCGTTGTATTCCACTTATGCATCAATGTAAACGGAAGTGAATTATTGACTTTATTGAATAACATTATTCTCGCTTATTAAATTAACGTCTCGTGCATATTAAAAATATAATTAATTATAAACCGACCAAAGTTGATATGAAAATAATAAACACTACCGCATCGAAAATAAAATTGCATAAAACATATATGTTTTAGCAGGGGTGGAAATGTCAACTTATTTAGCTTATCGATGACGCTAACGACTCTATATCGCGAAACGCTATCATTTATCTCTCCAAAAAAGAATTTGCTTTTACATTTTTTCATATCATATGCAAAAGCTATATGGTTGAAGTTATCGCAACTGACGAAAATAGACATAACGAGGGCAACAGTAAAAACATTATTGACATGAACAGCCAAAAAAAAGAGTTAAACAGTCGAAGCATTCACTGTATTGGCAGTTAGACAGGTGTCGTTAAATTGCCTAGCCAGCCAGCGCCATCATGTGCTTTGGCACCGTGGTACTAATTTTAACGCTATAATTATAGGATTCCAAGTACTGGACGATTTCTTCTCGATAAAAGAAACAATTTATTTTCCGGGCCACGGATAAACGTTTATATAATTTAAATTTACTCTTCGATAAAAAAATTTTCTACTTTAAAACTAGCTATGGTAAAAATACGAAGCCATCGTTTAATGTGTGATATTCCAATAAAACTCTGAATTCTCGACCTCTCAATGCCTGTTAAACAAGATTGATTAATTCAACTATTGAAATCGCTTCGGAAGATCTGATTTGAAGAGGATAAACTCATTCGACACACGTTGCAGTCAGTATCGACAGAAATCCAGTATTTCAATTAAATTTATCCAGCAGGGTGAAATGAAACAATTCAAACGCAATACATACATTATTTTTCTTTTTAACGCATCAAAACAAAAAATAATAATACTAATAAAAATAATAAAAACGAACTCAACGACAATAAATACTTTTAAAATATGACAGAAAATCAGCATACAAGTCCATCAGAAGTGCGAAGAATCAAATGATCCACTACGTTAAATCCGCCTTGATCCGTTTCATTCCGGTCGAAGGTGAGCCTCGCTGCTGTCGCCGACTCTTGCATTAGCGCTCCTCGTCTATTCCAATTACAATGCACAATACCTGCCTGAAAGAATGGAACAGAGAGAGAGAGAGAGAGAGAGAAAGAGAACAAGTCATCCGTATATACACGTGAATCCCGAGGCTTTGACCTACTTATGCGTCTGATCCACATTCGAGTAAAAGAAACACAGCGCGTGTATGCTAATGCTCTTCCGTTAAAATCATATTAAAGTCACGCTCGCGCACTCGGCAAGTGCGACGCGAAGAAAGCACACCGCGCTACGAATCTCTTCTGATCCGATTGTAGCTTTCGAGGAATATCTCAGCGAGTCCTAACACGGGGCTTATAAAACAAAAAAGCGTGGAAGTGCCTCTGATGAATAAATTGAGTGGCGATAAATTTTCCAGGCCCCGATCGCATATATATATACGTACGTTTTTTCCCTCGGAAAAGCCAGTGCAGCGCCCTTTCCGTCACTAATTTCACGTTAGCGTGCAATCTTATCGAGTACGAAGAATCGCGGGGGCGGAGGGGGAGCAGAGCGCGCTATATCGATCCGGCGTGCGTGTGTGGGTAAACGCGGGCGGCTCGTGTGTGTCTGTCTTTCTCTCTCTCTCTCTCTCGCCCTCTTTGGGCTCAGCTTTTCGAATTCCCTCTGCGAGCTGTGTCGCTGGAGGCGGCCTGTGTGCGACACACCGGTGCGCTGCCTTTGACTCTAGCTCGCGCGCGCGCGCGCGCCTGTTTTCTTTTTGGCTGGCTCTTGAGAGGGTGGAAGCTTGGCGTTTGGGTTGGAGGGGAAATGTTGAGGCGGCGGGTTATTGGATGAGTTTAATGAGGAGTTTTTCTTTTTGGTTTGTTATTGTTTGTGCGGGTGTGGTTGTAATTTTTGTATAACGTTTTTCTTTTTAATGTTTTTTGAATAATAGAGATGACGCATTGAGTTTTATGAAAGAAACTTGGAAAAATATTGTATCTGGTGATGAATCTTGGCTCGAATAATGTTTATAAAGGTTGTCTTCTTGTTTTTTAAACAAACGAAAATGTTATAACAGCTTATAATATCTACTTTTTTAAATCTAACAAACCAGATGATTTATTAGGTTGCATAATTAATTTATTTCTGATTTCATTCTTTTCATTTTTTTTAATATCCGTGATTAAAAGTGTCTGTAAGTAGATAAACAGTAATTAAACAGTTTTCCGATATCGCGTTCATTAATTTTTTGAAAAATCTTATGAATTAAAGTGTAATAAAAAGTGCGGTAGATACTACACAAACAACCTAATAAAATTTAAATTATCTACTTAGATTATTTTAAATTACAACTTATCATGATATACTCAAGATTAAGGTTTTGTTCCGCTAAAATCCACACCATTCAAAAACTCTTTACAAATCATACGCAGAAATCATTTAAACTCGAGGAAACCCGTTACACAGAAACTTTTTTCGAACACCTCTCCATCTTCATTACTATACAAACGTTACATAAAAAAACCTCAAATCTCTATTCCCCTCACCAAACAAAAGAATTACAGCTACCACTCCACTCGGCGAACAATGCAACACATATCCTAAAAAAAACAAAAGTCCGTTTCTTTCAATCACCCGAACGCGCAGTTAACATTTCAGCGCGGCGATTCCTGGACTCGCCTTGAAAAAAATTCGCACACCTTTTCAAGCCGGCGACAAAAAGGAAAAATACAGGCGGCGCTTTAAAGAGACACTCGTGCGATAATAAACCTGCGCGCGCGCCGATACAATCAGTGCGTGCGCGCGACCTCGGCTCCTTACGTAATTCGCACTTCTCGCTCTCGTTTCCGCGTCTAGCTGCACCTTGTAATCGCCGAGCGCGTTTTGAAAAGCCCGCGAGCTGCGTGCGCCCTGGTAATATTTACGCGCTTGCGCGAGAAAAAGGGCAGGACTGATTGCTGCATGGCTGTCGGAGAGTGTTGTTATAGGTGTGGAGGTGGGTATTATGCGTTGTTGTTGGCTTGTTATGTGTCTTATTGATAGTTTGGAATCACGAGAAAAAGCGGCTCGGATACTTTTTGCCTTTGACAGTGTAATGTGGGATATGAATTATTAATTTGCAGTGCTTTCGTTCGAGCTGAGAATAAAATATGTCCAATTTCAGGAAAGATCATAGGGAACTCAACTTGCCTCCGTAATTCAAGATCTCATTTCATAATATATATATGAATTGCGAAACGGCCGAGCGTTTTTGTCAGCTCGACCGAGAGCTGCGCCTTCACAACCATCAGCAAACCCAACTCTTTTCACTCTCGCAAGCATCGCATAGGAGCGATAGCCATTCCACTTCTAATTCCTCGATCTGTCCATTTACGGCCGGTATATAATGCGCCACATCTCGCGGTTACGCGGGCTCTCGTATACGTGGAAATCGGCGATTAGAGCAGCGCGCGAGTTTCGCGCGAAAATTGCTCTCCTCGCATAGAGAGCCGCGCTCGCGCGTTTCGTTATACAATTAACGGTTTTGTTGCACAATCGGATGTAAGCGCGTGTATACCGGGAACTTGGAAATGGAGCGCTGCGGGCAGAAGAAAATGATGGATCGCGATGGTGTGTGTGTAGGTCTGGGTAGGCTTTTTTGGTGTTTATTGAGGTATGGAGGAGGGCTTTGTGGATACGTATTGATGAATAATTAAAGGGTTGAGAGTGGTTGATTTTTTGTATGAAGCTGTTGGGTGATTTATCTAAGAAACAATAGGGTAGATACAGAGTTCTATTTGCTTCAAAATTTTAATCACATAAAATCATTAGGTATATTTTATATTGTAACACTTCTGACTGTGGACTAGAATTTAATATTTCAATAATTCAATAATTGAAAACTTCTTAAATGCGTTTCTTTTTTTTTAATTTTACCTAGTTTTGTATTTTTGTGGTTGGTCATTTTTTTTTGCACCGGCCAATCTGTTATATTTTAGGTTAACTACTATTTAGGTATCGAAAAATGTGTATTATTTATAAATAGTGCGTAAATTATGAGAAATTATTTAAATAAATATCTCATTACTATAATTTTTGCAGTTTAAATTTATTCCTACGCGCTATTAATTACGATTTTCAAATACTGTTTGAATTTTACTGTGATTTTTATACTCGTTTGTGTACATATAAACTCTAATTTTATATAAAAATTTTAATAAATGTGAGTCAATTAGTAATTTATTTGTATATTTTTATAGCATTTTGATAAGTTTACAGTCAGCTAATATTATGATCAAGTCTACATTTCGCGATAAGCTGTTATAAATTTTGGAATTGTGACGGATGTGGATTTTATAAAAGATAGTCCAACAAATCTTATCAATATTTTTTAAGCAGTTATGATGAATTTTATGGCAGTCGTGCGGTACGTTTAAAATAAAAGTTCGCACCGAATGAAAATCGTCATCGCCGCAGCGTTCTGATTATAAAACACTTGAAGTGATTTCCAAATAGCGTCTGCTATCATGTGGCTTCAAATACCGAATCATGCTATTATGAATCAGTTTTTCAAAGAAGATGAATCACGGAAACAAAAATTTCAAAGAACGTGACATGCGATAATGAGCAAATTTTTATAACAAATTAGTATTTTTATATAAAAGAATAAAATGAGTATAATTCTAACAATATTTTAAATATTCTTATCATTATTAAATTCAATTATTTTAAAATATTTTCAAAATCAGTAATGAATTATCTTACTTTTACTACTTAAAAATTCTCTTACAATAATTCTCAAAAAAAATTAAATTCAAACAACTCTCGCAAACCACTCGTTATCCAAATAAACTCGCAAAAAGTACTTCTCCACTTTTTCCACCCCACACTCGCCAGCTCTTTCAATTGAGATTTATCGGTCAACTATTGCCAGCCCGCGGGTGTAAAAAATCTATTATACAATTTATACGTCTGTCGGTATGGGAAAAGCGCCGAGCCGATAATATACAATCGACACGCGAAAAAAGTCAATGACACATCGCGTATATCGGTCCTATTATATCCGAGCTCCGCCGTACAGAGCACACCTAGAGGCGCTTTTCGGAGCGCCGTCCCAAGGGCTTATAACGCACTGCTGCTGCCGCCGGCGCTGCTTAATTAACAAATCGATTTTCAGTGGCGAGGGATGCGGGAGAGACTAGGGCAGTAACCGCAACAATGGATAAAGGCATCAGAAGAGATCAGGTTGAATCTCGTAGCGGATAATATTTTTTTTATATGGTTAATTTAAATGTTTAATGGTGTTACAGGTTTTAGACGTAATTAGAAAGTTTTGTTTCTGTTTAGTTCAATGTATAATAAATCTTTTTTGAAATTTCTCAGAAAAGCAAAAATTTACTTTTAAGTATATAAAAACTAAAGGGAATAGAACTACACTACATCATCTGACATAGAAACAAGTAAAGCTAAGGGGTTTTTAAAATTCTTCTATGCTAATTGCCAGAGAGAAAACGTTTGCGCTAAACATGAAGAATCCAAGTATGTATAGTTAGAATACACTTGCTAGTCACCTAACACCTGATTTATCTTTTTACTTTACAGCAATTTTTTGTTGTAAGAAAAGAAACACATTGGGTTAATTTTTCTCATTGCCAGTAGAAAAAAGGCATTTAAGATTGACGATTTTCAAATAAACTTACATTTTTACAAGAATGACATACAGTGACCCAATTCTTAAACGAAATTTAAATTAAAAAATTAAAAATCTTTTGTCATTACGTTTTGTAGTACAAATAATGAATATAAATACTTTTCTAATTTGTATATTTGTAATATCAACAATTTTTAATTTTGATTTAAGAGACGGTGGATTTATTAATTTTAACGTGAAAAATCGCTTATATTTATAATGATTTCATTAAAATAATTAGTGCTAATGCGATTAACTTCCTCTCACATTCTCGCAAATATTATTATATTATTTTAATGAAGCGTAAATTCTCTTAAATAATCATCTTACTCAATCAGCTTTGTCAACAGAAAACTGATTATTTAATTTCGATAACTTTTTAAAAGTCTTTCTAAAAAAATTGTTTCTATTTTATGACATGCATCATAGTACTTTTTCTTTAAAAAAACATTATTACAACTACATCCTCCCGCAGCAAAATCAATATACAATAACACACATAAATCAAATTAAGTCATACTGTAACCATCCACGAATGTTCGAACAATACCCAACATTGTCACACACCATCCGCAACTCAGCAGAGACTCGTACACTGCAAAACTCGTACACACCAACCTACCGCCGCTCTTTTTTTCTCGTTCGAAAACGACAAAAAGAAGCCGACGTGCTTAGCGTTCCGAGGCCGCGAGCGCGAGCGTGTCATTTTCTTTGCGTGGCACGCGCAGGCATCAGCCAGAAGAACGACGACGCGCACACTTAGCAGGCGCTTGTTCCCTCATGCAAATCGGCTTAAGGCCTGGTCTTCAATGAAGCTTCTCGCGCACGAGTATTTACCTTTTTCGAGTGCAGGCCTGTCTCCTCGGCCCCGTCAGGACGTATATACCCACTCTCTCTCTCTCTCTCTCTCTCTCTCTCTCTCTCTCTGCGCACTGCGGTGCCCTTATCTGCTCTGATTCCGCTTCACACGCGTAAGGGAATTATACGCCCATTAAGCAATATAATCCCTTTGTGGGAGCCAGCCGCCCGCGGCCCTCGTTAGCAATGCGCACGAGCTTTACCACGCTGCAACTCATTTTGCTGCATTTTTCATGAGGAAGGGCAGAGGCAGTACGTCTTTTCTGTTTTCTGAATTTCCCTTTCTCGTCTGCTACTCTTTACTATAAGCCCGAGCCTGGACTTTTTTTTGCCTTTTTTTGTTGTTCGGCAGGATTCTATAGGGTTGTCTGTATAAGGAGAATATTGTAGAGCGAGCGAGGAGACGTGTTGAATGGTCGGCAGGTGCTGAGTCTTAAAAAATAAGTTTCTACCGATTTATGGCCTACATTGGAGTGGCTAATGTGAAGCGGTACATACTTTTTATATCGGTTTTCTGTTTTATTTTTTTACTGGTGTAATCTTTTGAAAGCAATTTCAACACTCAAAATTTCAACAATTTATGAAAATATTAATTGACAAATTGGTTGACCTCGTTTTTTTTTAATTTTAAATCAAGCTTTACCTTAAATTACTTTTTTAGATTAAATATAGTATGCCTATTTGATTTTTATCACGATAAAAAAATATAAAGTTAATATTATTGAATCCTGACATTCACTTTTTTTCTTTAAACGTATATGAACATTTTTTAATTTGAAGTGCAAATTTATTAGCTAACGCAATGCATTTTATTGGGTTTGAATAATTCCTTAATTAATTCGTTTAAGTAATCACCATCTTCACACCATGTTCACACCATCTTCTTCCTTTTTTACTTAATTAAACTCTACAATTCTTGAAACTATACCCAGTTAAACAATCTCGACATCGCTTTATAAAAGAACAACTTGCAACTACCTTTTTCCTTAGAATGTCTTTGCTACTGCAAAAACTACTTCCATATTAGCATATTTGAAGGTTGAATTTTAAATAAAACCTGCTATTAATAAAATATCGTCACACTTCATTATAAGAGAACTGTTTAATTGCTAAATGAGATCCGCGTAGAATCGATTGGTTCGCAGAGCCCGTTGTCAGGCAGTTGTAGATGCAGATCACGATTCAATGACGTAATCACGGTGTGTATGACTGTGCAGCAATTGAAGTGCGAAGGGTAGTGGCGTTACTCTATCCAGGTGTTACATGAATTAAATAGCACACATCGGATCTGTTTCTACCTATGTATTTCCTTTTTAATTTTTGCGATAGAATATGTATGATTATTTCGCATCCACAGTTTTATTAATTTTTAATAATTTGGTAATAGTAAAATGAGAAAAGCGATATTAAAATTGTGCGATAATTAAAGATTAAAAAAATCAGTGTAGTTAGCAATAAATTTAATAATAACCAAAATTAAGAAATATTATTTTTATAATTTACTTTATGTGCGATTTTATTTAATAAAAAGTTTAAACTGAAATATATAACATTTCATTATACTTTAATCTTTTATCCTTCAGCTTTAATTAAAGAAGTTTCCAAATAATTTAAATTAGATTTAAAAAATAAAATTCATAAAATCCCTCTCGGCTCATTAAAATTTCTCGCGTATTTTTTCGCTCCCCCGCGCATTTTATAATAACGTTATGCTAAGTGCTTTAATTTGCGAACTCGCCAAAGAAATAAAAAAGTCCGGCGCGCATGTTTGATTTTAATTTTAATATTGCTATTTTGATTCTCTATCGTTGAATTCCAAGCCCGGGACTTTGCGAATCACTATCTCTTTTTGTGAAGGAGGAAAACGAACGAGCCAGGAGAACGGACAAAGTATTATAGCAGGCACTGGGCGCGCTCATCGGTGAAACTTATTTTTCTTTTTCATTTTTCTCGCCGGCATGGCATCGCCCGCATTTTTAGTCTGGAAAAATAATTCCCATTCTTTCAGCCGTCCCTTTCCCGTACTTCTTTTTGTTCCGCCCGGATTGTCTTTCTCTCTGTGCCTCATCATGCATGACCTACTCAAAATATTATAGATCGATAAAGGGAAAGATATTTTTTTTTTAATATTGGACGTGCTCACGTTTCCAATAAAATGATGAAAAATTTATTAAAATTTGTAAAGTTATTGTACTTGGCTTTTTGAAATTCCGGCTGATGATTGAAGGTTTGGTGAGAAAGATTGATAAAAACATTTTAGTTATACTACTATTTTTCATGTAGCATTTGAATATATCATTTTTCTTTTTTTCTGTTTCAGGTGAGTTTCAGAAAACTTGGCATAAATAAATCTTCTCTGGAATATACGTCTGAGTATAATTTTTAATTTACAATAATTTGTTTTTATTTAATATTTACATTTTAAAATTAAACTTAATAGCATTCAATTATTATTCATTAACTTCGTCTGCGTTGTTTTCTTAATATCTGTTATATAGAAGTTAGGTTGAATTTCAAACTCAAATTTCCACGCTAAGAAAACTAGCGAATCAAGTCTCAGTATACATATTTGCATAATTAGATATTCAGGCATCCGATTGCACATCCACTTTCTAATAACCGCCCATTCGATCGTTGTTATAAAATATTGATACGGCTCTCAGTCAATTAGTATCCAGTATTTACTAGCGGATTATTTATGAAATTATATAAATAATTTTTTTCTCAGATTTTTCTTTTGTAAAATAATAATTTCTTACTAATCGTTTAATTTCAAGCTGTAAAAATTATTTAAACAATACTTCCGAGCTTCTAAAAATAATATTTATACAAAAAAGTAAAACCACAAGAAAATTAGTCGTAACCCACAAAATCATATCTCCAAAATGACAGTCACGAAACCAAGAAACCGCTGAAACCCGTCAAAATTAAGGCACCACGCCCCACCTGCCACATCAAAAGAATCCAAGCCCGTACATACTTTCCAACCCACAAAACCAGCTTAAACTCCACACGAATCCCACCTCGACAAACCTCCAGCATCACCCAAAATTTCTCTCCCCAACCACGGCTACCCCTCTCCCACTCCACCCCCGCCCAAGCAACCCTCCCGAAAAAAGCTCTCCAGCGAAGAATGCCATTTCAGCGCGCGCATAAAACTCGAGCGCGCGCGCACGGTCAAAAAGAGGAGCGAGAGAAACGTGTGCGAGCGGGGGAAGTCGATTTGGGAAAAAATTCTAGGACGAGACGCGGCGGCGGTGGGTGCAACGCTCGGCTCTCTCGCGCCAGCGCCGATCAATACCCCACCTACTCCACCTCGGCGCGCGCGGCGCATGAATGAACCTACTCGGCGCTCGCTCGGCTCGCTCTCGCGCGCTGCTTACACACTGTATACTACTCGCGCGCTGGTTTACGCATATACTCTGCTGGTGTATATATAGCGTCGTGGTTGCGTCTATATACATGCACACACGCGAGCTTAGACCAGGTGCGAGCTGGGGGGTTACTTGACTGACACGGGAGGGGGGAGGGTTGGCTTGTGGTCACCTTTGCGGGATTTTTCACGGCGAGATTGTCTTTGGGTTTGGTTTAAGCGGCGTTTAAGCTGCGGGGGAGGAGACGAGCTTGCGGTTCATTTTTGTTGGTGGAGAAATGCTGTTGTCTCGTAGGCTGGTTTTATGGTCGCTTTAGTGAACGCTGAGTGTAAACGGTTTTGGATATTATTGTCGTAAAGAGATAAATTAGTGCTGAACGTAGTAGCAAATGGAAAATATTTAAATTACAATTTGAATCTTTAATAACTCGTAGTCAGGAATTCGCGTGCCTTATTTGTACCCCACTTATTAAAATAGCTGCCTATTTATAGAATAATAATGAAGCCTCATAAATAATTAATGAACGCAATATTTCAAGTCTAAAATTATCTTCCGAATTAACCATCTCACACGCAAAAATAACCCGATCGTCATTCCTCTACTACGAACCATCTCCCTTCCCGCTCAAAATGAGAAATTCCATCTAAAACATCTGGCTCTGCCAACAATTTTCCGTACAAGCCGAAATACCCAAAATCTATCTCGCATCTCTCCCTCGGCGAATTCTAAAAAAATTCCCCGCCACCCAAATACCTCAAAGCCAGAAGCGCCTCAGAATTTAACCTGCAATTCCAGCCGCTCGCGGCCGCCGCAAGCGCAGCAGCAGCGCGCGACGCATGTGCTGCACGAGTGGGCGGCTTGGGCGACGTGCGAGTGCAGCGTATTCTCGCTCCTGGCTCGCTCTTTCTCTCTCTCTCTTACTCTCTCTCTCTCTCTGTCCACTTGAGCTGCGCCGCTGGAGTGCAGCGCGCACGGCCGCGCGAGATAAAGAGGCACGAGGTAGATAAGGACGGGGCCGGAG
>JAPYZA010005804.1:0-12491 GCA_030522685.1 Eupelmus azureus | reverse complement strand
CTGTATTAGCACCAGTAATAATAACTATTTTATCAGTCAACTTTTCATTTCCTTCGTACTTTGCACCACTACAGTAGTCCCTGTATTTATTTATTTATTCAGTGAATCGCTGGAATTTTCAAGGCGGCGTAATTAGACGGTTTCTTTTGTCATTTAAATTTCAACGCGAAAAATAATTATTTTAATTTTACTGCAATTAATTGATACTGTATATCGATTAAATATTTTGTGAGAGAATAAACCGTAATATAATTGTTGTCAGCATGATGATATCGACTTTCTATTTATTTAAAAATTTAAAAATTAGAGGATGTAAATAGCTCGATAAAGCCGATAAATCGGCAACTATGCAAATTTTACGATCTGTTAGCGAAGTAAGTTCTCGAAATGTTCAAAACTTGTGGCAGGAACTACACTTTCAAACTATTAATGATATCAAACGTCTTTTTGTGTTAAAAGTTTGATAATATTGCATTTAAAGCAGCGCGATGTATCAGGGTTCTGAATCTATTTTTAGAAATACAAAATAACAAGCATTTCACCTACATAAAGGGAAAAACGAATGAATGAGAAATCGATGAAAACTAGGAGAGCTTGACTAGAAAAGAAAATAGTATACTAAATTCAGTAGATTCTAATGTTTTCAGTCTACTCTACAATATTATTACTTCAAATATGTATTTATTTTTTTACTATTTTTTTAAAACTAATTTATGAAACTTACCAGAAGAATAAAAAGTATACGATTCTTAGTATAGTAAGGAAAGGTTCATTGTGCTATAATAAGATGATTCATGGCATTTCATGACGTATATCTTTCGATTAATCATCTAATCATTTAGAATGTGACTATTTTAACTCGATTATTAATTATTCCTACTTTGGATCGATATTATGTTCTTTGAAATTCTATAACTGTTGATAATTTTAAGTAAGTGATTTATAAAATGTACTATATAGTATAATATCTTTGAATTGAATAATAGTACTTTTAATTAAAAAATTATAGGTAATTCAAATTACAGATAATATCATCAGCTTATGCAATTGTTACAATAATTGTTCATGATATTACGGAGAAACATGATTCACTTTCAAGTCATTTTTAAATCCAAAGCAAAGCACACTCGCAGTTGAACCTTTTGCTTCTAGGAGGTGCCACAGTACTGTGTCTGATGTGTGTTTGCATCACGTGGTACATATACACGTGCAGATGTGTTGCGACTGCTGCGCGAGTTCCACAAGATTTTTAGGTTATATATAATAATGCGGTATTGTAGTTGAATGTGAATAGAATTGTTATTCAACGTTATGATATACTTATTTTATTGACAATTTTATTAAAAATGAGTTTATTCGTTGTTAATAGGTAAGTTTAATATTTTACATTCATTAAAATTTTTGTCAAATAGAATTTATCTCCTTTATTACTTATGTAGGGGCGTACGTGAAACAATATTAATGAAATCGTATTTTATTTTTGTTAAACTTTAATAAAGGGTGCGTTTGTTTTATTTGAAATATAGGGGAAAGTCAATACAATATATTTTTTATATTTTTTCACTGTGTAATTTTTATTTTGCGTTATGTTTCGCGAACACAAATACGGATTTCGACTATTTCGCATACGCTTCTACAGCCATGGATATGAATTCCTAATGTAAATATATACATTAATAAAAATGTTTAAACCATCAGATATGAAGATGAAGAGTGGAATAAAGAAAAAGAAGCTGATGGCTCACAAAACCATCTTTCGGAATTGCTCAAACGAATAGCTGAAAGAAAACGTGAAAGAGAAGCTGCAAAAGCTAAAGATCTTGGAGAAACTAAGGAAGAACCTTTACCAGAACAGACAGAAGAATCAAAAAGTGATGTTTCAAAAAAGAAAAGTAAAAAGAAAAAAGGAGTAAAAAGAAAAAATGATCCACCATTAGATGAAGTAACGACTGATGTTCATGAAGAAGAAAGTACCAAAGAAAATGAAGAGGAATCAAAAAAGGATGGAACAAATACAATTTCATCGCAAGATTTTACAATTTTAGGGAGTAAAAAGCGGTTAAAAGTTCAAGCCACAAAGAGAGTACTACCTCATTGGCTCACACATCCAGAAGTGGTATCTCCAGATTTAAATAGTGGTCCTTCCTTGGATGAAATAGAAAATGAATTAGATTCTAAACTTATAGAAAAATTAAAAGTGGAAAATTTTAATAAATTATTTCCTGTCCAAGCTCGTGTTTTATCTTGGCTTGTAAAGTGCGATAAAGATTATAAAGCTGGGAGATGGGTCCGAGATACATGTGTATCTATGCCAACAGGAAGTGGTAAGTTTCAAAAATGAATAAATTTTGTTCAAAAATCTATTTAAAAATAAATTTATTATTCCAATCGGTATTAATTAAATATTATTTATTTATAGGTAAAACTTTGGCATATGCTCTTCCTATCATTCAACTATTGCAAAATAATTTTGTACGATTGGTACGGTGTCTTATAGTTCTACCAGTCCAAGAACTTGCTACACAAGTTTACGATGTAATAGTAAAATATTCTAATGGTACACCACTGAGAATAGCATTGCTTACTGGTGCTTCAGCATTCAAAGAGGAGCAAGAACGACTTGTACAAAAAGGCATGCTATTAATAATTAATAATCAAGAGTCATAATCATATACTTTTCTTATTAATAGACAATTTAAACAAAAATTGTTTGTATTATTTTAGATGAGAAAGGGGATTATATTAGTCGCGTAGACATAGTTATAGCTACGCCTGGTCGATTGATAGATCATATTAGAAAAACTAATGGATTTTCATTATCTGCTTTGAGATTTTTGGTTATTGATGAAGCTGATCGTGCAACAGATTGGTTACAATATATTCCTTTCCCTCATTCAAAGGCACCTCCTCTTACTATTGCAAATATTAGTTCCAGGTATAATTTTCATTTTAGATATATTTTAAAAGTTTAAAGCATTTTTAGTAAAATTAATTTTTGTTTAGTTGGAATATGCCAGCTCAAAAAATACTTTTGAGTGCTACATTATCACAAGATCCAGAAAAGTTGAGTAGATTAGGTTTGTTTCGTCCAATATTATTCACATCAGCAGCAGTTGATTTTGAAAAATTAGATAAAGATCTGAATCTTGATGAAGATTTAAACAATATAAATATTAGTCGTTATGGAAATCCGACTGAACTAACGGAAAAAATTGTTGAGTGCTCACTTCAACATAAGCCACTTGCTTTGTATCAATTACTAACAAAAGATGAAATTATTGAAAAAACTTTAGTTTTTACAAATTCTTGTGAAGCAGCTCACAGATTGACAATTCTTTTACAATCTTTATTAAAATGTAAAAACGTGTCTGTTGGTGAACTTTCTGCAAAATTGGGTTCTAAACAACGTGAAGAAAGTCTCGAAAAATTTATTCAAGGATCGTTAACAATGTAAGAATTAAATTTTTATATTTTATAACAAATTTTGAAGGTCAGATTTTTTAATGTTTTATAAATAATTGTTTTTGAATTTCAGACTTGTCAGTTCTGATGCTCTAGCCAGAGGATTAGATATTCCTGAAATTAAACTTGTTGTATCTTACGATCTTCCAAAATATGTAAAGGGTTACATACATAGAGCTGGAAGAACAGGTAGAGGTGGTAATCCTGGAACTGCAGTATCATTACTCTTACCAAATCAAATAGCTCTTTTTGGTAGAATGTTGAACAAGGTCGGCAGATCGATTCCTACTATTGAAAAAGTTAATTTTGACGACCTTGCTGAATCTATCAATTATAACGATCACTTAGAAAGCTTGCAAAAGTCATTGGAAAATGAACAGCAAACAACTGTTCGTCGGCTCAAATCACACAGACGAGCAACTAAAATGTGATTAATCACAAATATAGAAATTTAGATCATAAGGAAAAGCATTTGTACAGTTTTGTTGAATAACATCGATAATAACATTTTATTGTCTGAAGTTAATAGTATTATACATAATACACTCCTCTCTTACAAATATGTACCACGTCGCTCAGTATGTATTCATCTCTTAAAACTGGATTCAGCAAATTCTAATAATAACTCTTGTATCGTTTCATTCACACTCATCTCGACCAAGGCAATGAGTCATAATTTAATTGATATACAAAAAGATAAGTATTATAATGACTTTGAGACAATTTATTACATTTTTTCATTGATATTATTGCTCCAAGCAATATTATTTTGATTTTAATTCGAAAGTTACTTAAATTAAGTAGGATTTTGAATCAAATAAGCTACAATCATTTACTACATAAATGAAAGTTAATCAATGCTGCTTTTTCTATTCGTTGTATTGAATGTATATAAATGTAAATATCGAAAGAACAGACGATAGAACGTGTCAGTAGACATAAAATTAATATAAATAGTTTTTATTATATATTTTTTAAAATTATTATGTAACTTAAATTTTTAAGATACACAATATTCTTTTAAAAAGACAGACTATTATTAAAACCAAACAACAATTTTGAAATCTTTTTAACATAAAAAATAATTTTAATTTATATAAATATATTTTTTTTTTAAATTGCAAATGGTCAGAAACTTTTTACAATGCGTATTTACAGAAATAAAATATGCAAAATAACAATATATTATAATGTGTACAAATTTTTCATAATTTTGACTATACAAACATTACCTACAGACCACTTAAAATTCAAGACGTAAAACTTAACAATAAATTTCGACTTTCAGTTTAAACATAATTTTTTTTATATAAAATAAGTTTGATTTTTATTAATTTATGATTTTCGTCAATTTTCATTTAATGGGTAAAATGAATCTGTTTAATTTGCAAAACATGATATTTATCGAATATGTTTAAAGTTCGTTGAATATTATTATTATTTACTACTAAATTCTTTTTAAATTTACATTTTATTATTATTATTATTATTATTATTATTATTATTACTATTACATGATATCGGAATTAGGCAAAATTAAATAATAAAATAAAAATAAAAACCTTTCTTATCTTGTATTATTGGCCTAAGAGATTTATTTATCGAACATGTTTCAATTTTGTACACATGTGCATACATTTTGTTTATTTTTATGACTTTTATGACTTTTATATATTGCTAACTCATCATTTCTTAATTAAATTTAAACAAAATATGCATTCATCAGTTTTTTAATATCACTATACTATTTAAACTGAAAGTCAATGTCTACACAAGTACAGTCGGATCACTTGCGGATTTTTTTCATTTAGAAACAAATAAATATTTTGCAAAACAATAATTTTTTGAACTCGCCCAAAGATAATGAGGCTTACACTTTTGCGTCACGTTCATACATTATTACATACGCAATTTTACATGGAAAAATATAAAAAGCTTGCGCCAAACTTCATTTTTTTCTCGTTTACAATAATATTTGCCTATTGCTTTTTTCTTTGACTTTATTGCACTTAATTAAAAACTTGAGAGTGCCAATGACATTTTTTGCGTGAATAATACAACTTATAATTTACATTTTGTTGTCATTTTATCCGTACAGAAGCAATGGAGAACATTTGAGTAAGATATGCATTTGGCATTTTTATTTGATATACGATAATTGTATCGAAAACACATCCTTATTCTTAATTTTCGATCGCTACGTTAATCGATCCATGATTTTTAAAAGTAAGAATAAAAAAGTCCATGTTTGATCGAGTTCATTACGATACAAGTATTTATTGTCGTCATTTATCGCTCTTGCAGGCGAAAATTATTTCGTGACACGCGAATTAATAAGTAAAGCACCTTGTGAGTTATTTTTTTTCGCACGGTACTGATATATTTTTATATATGTATATTTTAATCGTATATTTTATACATTCTTAATTACAAGGGTTGACACTTCCTTCGTCCTTAAAAATTTCACGTGAAACTCGGATTATATTTATAAGCTTATTTTTACATGAGATTTCGAACGTAACGTCCAAACGAAGTTTTTCAGGATGACCAAAGTGTCTCTACGTTAATAGGCATTCGCATTAAAATTATCTTTCAACAATAATAAATAATTTGAATAAATACAAAATTTTCAGAGTAATTTTAATATTATTCTCTATCCTTCGTACAAAAATTTTTTTTAGCCGGTTATACTGAAAATCCTTTATAACTTTTATTATTCTTTTTTATGAAGATCAAGTAGAAAAAAACTTCATAAGCTTATTTTCAATAAGGAAAATATATAGCAATCCAAAAGTGTTTTACTAGGCATTTAAAGAAAACGGGTATTATTTGACTATATAATCATTTACAAGTCGAATATCGCCGTAACCCAACTCCATCAACGAGCCCTAAATTTAATCATTGAAATAAAACATTCTTACACCAACACCGCGGTGCATTTGTCCATTAAAAAGAAATCCCAACTCAAATCAGAAGCAGCATTTGCCCGGCTCTAAACAGGCCCATATCGATGAAAACTGTAATATCGTGAATAACCAAAATTTCAAACGCACGTGTCTCAAACCCGCGCTTATACGGCTGTACAGCGAAAATTTCCTTGCTCCGAGCGCGCGCAGTGGGAATTCAGCGTGCTATAGAAAAGACAAGAACGACAGCAGGCGACCGAGTATCTTCGTGCAGTATTAAAGGGAGAGTGGCTCGTCCTTTGGGAGTCGCGCTGGATTAAATTTATTTTAAAGAGTCAGAAATGAAATAAGAAATGTACCGAAATTAAGCTGGTAAACTACGTTAGCAATTAGTTGCGTTATTTAAGCGGCATTTCATCTGCATTATTGTAAATCGGTGCAGTACCGTGCCTGCATGTGAGGTGATTAAATGAGATCTGTGGTCATAGTATTTATTTATTTAAATACGAGCTAATAACGGTGTCTACTTTTACGGTGATAATAATTTAATGCGATTCATATAAACGGCATAATTAATTAATTACATAATCAGCTACAAAATGCAACGAAATTAGTGGAAATTGCAATATAATACAAAGTACCTACTCCTATTTTCAAAAAACCCTAATACCGAATCAAGAGTAGTATAAAATTTCAAACCGACTAATCGCATCACTCATTTAATTCCAGCACACACCGGACCAAAACACCACCGATCCCGCGAAATTAATTACCAAACCATCCACCTAAACCGTCCCACAGCCCCTGCCACACTCGCAGCTTCGCTCTCTCGTCTCTCATCCCCCGAAGGTCCCAGAACCACTTAAGCCTTGGCCCGCAGGAGCGGCTACATACGCATGAAAACTGCATATCCACATCTGCATCCGTATATACGCTGCGGCGGTTGGGCCAGCCTCCTCTCCGCATCTCGGTCGATAGTCGCACACGCAACCCCCGTGAGCTCCTCTACGTATATATATGTATATACGCGTGTATATACCTGCGATGCGCGCTGGGCTGACCGCTGCGCGCCGTCGGCTTAATTAACATCGCGCCAGGCCAGCGCCGCGCTTAATCCGCGCTCCTTAAACGGAGCGAAAAATCCGGCGGATCCGCCTTTATAAATTTCCGCGCGCGCTCCCCGAGCCGCTGAGATATGGCGCCGCGGTCTGGCTAATAGCGCGGGATGGGTGCGATTGGGTTATGGTATAATGGAGTAAGTCTTGGGTTTTGCTGAGCTCGTTGCGTTGGTTATATTGTTAAGTGTCGTTTTTGATAAAAAGTTTGAGTGCTGACATTTTTTGTACGATGATAGAGAATAACGATGAAAGTATACAGAGGGTTAGAGAGGTACCGTCGATGTTTGCTTAGACAATTCTGTCATTAGTTACTTACCCTTAATTAAAATCTACATCGTACGTTTGTAACACTGCTTCGTTTCCGCTGCTTTTTATGTTTATTTATCTTTTAAAAAACCGATCGTGCCGCTTTCCGTCGTCTTATCTACAGATCGTTTCGTTAACGCCGACGTTCCATATCATTGGCATTCCGGATATACATATATAATTTAGTCCATCCCCGTTCGCATTAACAACAGCGCTATAACATTTATTTCGTTTTCTGTCTAAAGCAGCCGGATTCACGAATTCTTCCGTCCCTTCGCGTTTTAATCCGCTAACCGCATACTCAGCACACTCTACCTATACGCATTATGTATAATATTTACAGATACAATTTATTTCTTTCCTCGTGCGCTGGACCGGCAAAACTCGATGAAAGCTTTCTGTTATTTTTTGTTTCTCAAGCTTTTCCTTCCCTCCATCGCGTCGTCGTTGATTTTAGACCGAAAATTACTTTTTCTTCGTTCTCATTCTCTTTTTTTTTCTAAATGCTATCGTTATACCTTTTGCTGCGGAATTCCACTGTACGGTTTCCTCGGGAATTCAAAATATCACAATCTATTATTTATAATTTCTCGCAATAATTGGTAACCTTATGCACAATATTAAGCGGTAATTATCGTAAAGATATAAGTACGTGCGCGGAATGAATTTGTTTTTAAAAAAACAGCTTTTTTTTTTGTTCTTGCGAAATTAAATTTTTTACTCGGAACTAAAACTTTTCGCTCGACAATTGAAGCTACCCCTTAAATTCGACAGGCCAAAAGATCTCTGTTACCCGTATCCAAAAAATATAAATCACAAAGCGCTGGTCAAAAACCTTAATTACCTTACCCTGCATAATTATTTTTATAAAAAAAAATTACTCAAATAACAATGTTTAAAAACTATTTAATCAAAAACTCTTCTCTACACCAGTCTCTGAAAATTCATTAATTCTACAAAAGAACCCGGCATTTAACCGAAACATTCCGCGCTCGCGGATTACATTGTTCAAATCACTATTTCCTACAATGAAACGTGTTCCCGGGGCACGGCAATCACCCTCCCCAGTCCCGGCAGTTTGAACGCGCGCTGACAACAACAAAAAAGGACCTAAATCCGCTAAACGATTCGCTTCTAAATATAGGCGCAATGATACAGCCCGGGGCTCGCGCGCGGCCGACTCTAAATATTGATATATTTCTTTAAACACGTACCTCGCGCATTATCATCTCTACGCACGAGTCGCCGATAAATCCTACGTATTTACACTTCTCCACTGGTTCCCATATATGTATGTGTGTCTGTGTGCGATCAATAACAATCGAACGAAACGAACAATATCGGTCTCATATGTATATATACGAATATAGCGTATGCATATATGTATACAGCCCCGGCTCCGCAACTAATACAACGTCTCGTCAGAGGGCTAATAATTACACCTATATACCTGACCCTCGCCGGCTCGCCAATCTATTATATCGGCCTTATAAATATAAAGGAAGACCCATTCGCGATATACACCTGTATATGTTCCGCTAGCGCTTGCGCTTGTGTCTTGGTACTCGCGAGCGCTCGGCTGAGCTAACCGTTACCATTGCCTACTCTCTCTCTATCTATGCGTCTCACGCTGTGCTCTGGCGTGCTGACGCGGCGTGGATGTATGTATGCGCGGAGAGTAGCTTCGTGGTGACTGGATGCGTGAAATATTGCGATGCCGCGGGGATTTATCGCGCGGACGGGGGGCTTAATTAAGTAGGATAAATCGGGCGAAAATTAATTTGTGGCTTATAGCGCGTCAGCCGGATTCGAATGCTTGTCAATGCGCCTGAATATAACGATAAAGCGCTGGAAAGCATGACTTTTTTGCTTTTAAAGCTAGCTTCGCTGCGGTATATATGTTTTTTATCTAGCGGAAGAGCAAATCGAGGTGTTTTGCGATACGGCAATTTGTTATCCGGCGCTCGGCGCTCGCTGTACAAAGACACAGAAGAGTCGCTTTACACGCTATGTAATAATCGCTCTTAGCTATCCTCGATTATCCGTAAGAGCCCTCGCAGCCAATTGCCAATGAAATATTTACAGTCCTCGCAGCCGGCTTCTCGTTTCTCCTTCTCTCGCCTCTTAACGAGCGATTGTCGCGATTCTTTATATAACCCGCTGGCCTCGTGAAAATGACTTAGCTTGGATAGTGCGTCGGTGAATATATAAGTAAGCGAACGGCGCTGGTAAAAGTATCACTCGGACCAAACACTGCTAGAACGTAAACGATATCACACGCTCGCCTCGCGCTAATTCAATTTTCGAGTATAAAAACGGCAAGGATAAAACAGCGTACGAAAAATGTCTTTTCGAATTTAGTCTTCTTCGTCAAAAATCATCGGCACCTCGACAAAATCACCGGTCAAAAATTCCAAAACCGTATATAAAAAACCTCACGCGCACGCCGAAAGCCAAGCCAAAGCCACTGCCAGCGCCCTCTACGCTAACCTCCTCGCGAAAAGCACAACCAGCCCCACCAAGATCCTCATCCCTAACCTCAAATCCGCCGCGTTCACGGTTATCCAGGGCGGCGAGGCCGAGGGCAGCAGGTGGGGCCTCTCGGTGCGTTGTTGGCCCCTCGTCGCCGCGCCGTTCATCGTCTGCGTGGTGATGCTGCCGGCCAGGCCGTTGCTCTGGCCGGCGCCGCCGAGCTCGTTGTCCTGGCTGCCGTTCGAGTCCAGCTCGTCGGGGTCGAGGTCGTTGGGCCGCTGGCGCTGCTCGTACCTGTTGCGATTGCGGCCGGAGCTGCTGGAGTTGCCCTTTGAGTTGGGCTGCTTCTTGCGGCCGGGCCTCAGGTCGTTGGGCCGCGACTGCGCGCCTGGTGTCGTCGTTGGGAAGAGGTCGCGCAGTTCTGGAATTTCGATGGTGAGTTTGAAATGGATTTTATTTGTGTTTGTTGTTCGGTTTGAGTGATAGATTATTTAGTGAATGTAGAAAATGTTTGGGATAATGGTGATTATTATAGGTTATGGTGAATTTTTACAATCTTGAGGTAAATTGACGGTGAATTCATGGTTTAAAATCAGATGATGGGAAAAAAGTCTTGTATAAAAGCTGCTTAATATAATAGAACAGCGTAATATTTTCTGACGTAGATGGAAACAAGCGAGTTATTCATAATTGATTGGTGGTTGCGGTCGCAATGTATTACCGCGTAACAAGTTGCTTTTTTAGCCGCGCAATATCGGCGAACTACTTATTTCAAATTTAATCAGAAAATTAATCGCGAACTTTATAAAATAAAAAAAAAAATTGAAAACTTAATCAAGATTTTAAGCGATAAAACTTGTTGAAAATAGTAAACAAATTTTATTAAAAATTCATCTCGTGAAGTTTCATTATTCCGGAACGAGACACAGTATTACTTTATTGAACTAACTCATCTAAAATGCAAGTTTCCTCCGCGTAAATCGATTAAAAGTTTATGGATACAGTTTTCAATATTAAAAGTAAAAGCGCCAATAAATTAAATTAAAAAAGGTAACAACTTAATGCCTCGACATACGCAATGCATCGGAAAATATAAATGAAAGACAAAAGCATTTTAAAACACCTTTAATATTCACCCGCCCAACAGGCATCAATAACAAATTCCAAATAAAAAAGCATCACCAGACAGCGCATCATCACTAATAAACTTAAGCCTTTACCATTCAATCTGACGCTGGCCTCAGCCGTTCCCAGGGCGTTCTGCGATCCGCACTTGTATCCCACGAAGTCCTCCTTCCTCAGCGACCTTATCGTCAAGTTCATTTCCCAGGAGTACTCGTTCGTCTGGCGCTCGGACATCAAGTACTTTTCGCTCGGCAGCAGCTTGTCACCTGCTCCAAAATCACACCGTCTATTCACTCTACTTTCTCCATATACCTTAAATTCCTCCTCAAAATAATAAAAAAAAAAAGCCGACGATTTTTACCGTGTATATGAATCCCCATCCGCGCGTCAATTTCGTAGCTATATATGCAGCGCGCGCTTGAAAACTAATCTGCTAGAGGCAGCGATTGGGAGGCAGATTTTTCGCGAGCGGTTGACAAAGGCCGCAGAGAGCCCCGAGCGCTTTCCGATGCTCGACAACAGCGTGTACGATTGATTTCTGATTTAAGTTTGGCGAGAGCGAACTAGTCTGCTAATTGCGCAGAAACGGGCGAGAGCGAGGAACTAACCCCTTTGACGGCGAGTTGTATATAGGAGCTTTTTAAATTTTCGATAGATGCTTTTTTGCGAATGTACGAGGGTTCGCGAGTGTAATTGAATTCGCGTGGGCGGAGTTCGTTGACTGCGCCATGGTGGTATTTACGTCGAACGGTTATTTGGATTATTACGAGTTCGTAGTGGGATTCATTTGGATGTAGTATTTGTATATTTTTAATGCGTAAAATAATAAATTTTTGAAGGTGATGAAAAGTTATTAAGGTTAAATTCTATAATACTGTAGAAGGTTGATGACATATAATACCATTGTCCGTGTACCACGTATTCAGTGCTTGAGGGGATGCCTCGACTGTACACTGTAACACGACGTCGCTATTGACGGGAGCTCCGACAACGTGAGTCTTGGCTTTTATCGACGGTGAGACTGTAAGAAAAAAGTGACAGCTTATGTAAAATCGTGGCCTTACCAAAGTGATGAAAAAAATTGAATAATGATTTTGAGATG
>JAPYZA010005802.1:0-14284 GCA_030522685.1 Eupelmus azureus | reverse complement strand
AAATCATTTTTTAAATCAATCTCAAATTTTTGCACAACCAAATAAAATCATTAAAAATCATAAAATTTAACATAATTTTTTATTAAACACCGCGTGCACCGAACTTAAAACACAAATCACAAACATGCATACACCTCATTCAACTTAGCCAAAGAACTATCAAGTCCCATAAAAACCGAAAATGCCATCTTTCCAAGGTACTAACGACGACTCCCTCAACATCCCCTAGTCAAAAGCAATTCCACATACCCAAAGCAGCCCCAGCGTCGCGACGAGCGTCTAGCAAGTCGGACGCCCGCGTAAATCGACAGGCCATCAGCGTCGAATCCGATGCGTAGGCCGGACATTTTTCGCGCGCTCTGCCGAGCCTCAAGTCAAGTGTGTCCCGTTTGCCGACCTGCCTGCTTGTATACACGTATACACATGTTACGTACACTTTCGCTCCGTGCGTTTTGATAAAGTCCTGAGCGTTTTAGCATATATTTTTGCCGCTGACTTTCGCGGGTTCGCGATTTTAACGTCTACGTGCTCGGCTGCCGCTGAAGGATAAATAATAAACAGGAAAGTTTTCGGAAAGTTTTGCGGAACTAAGTGCTCCGGATCGTTTCGAGTTTAATGTAATAAGAATATTTCATATTGTTTGCAGAGTTTTTTTTTCTAAATGTTGGACTTTTTGCCGTGTAAGGTTTTTTTAGTTGTGCTAGGCACTTTTTAACATTTTTAAAACTTTTGTAAATTTATTTTGTGTCTTGATTGTTTTTGAAATTTCGTACCAGAAGTAATTATAATTAATCCATTTAATTTAGGATAACTCATTTAATCATTATTGCTCAGTTTTTATGTATATACATTAATCATTTATTACTTATTTAATATCAATCCACCATTGAAAGGTGAAAGTATTATTTATATACTCTAAAAATGAAATAAACTAGATGCAATCTATATTTTATATTTAAAGTAATTTACAAGACTATAAAGTAGAATTAACACCTTATAATAATTGAGGAGAACATTTTTTATTTAACATTTTGTCATTGTCAATAAAAAGGTTATTCACCTTCTTATTTTAAATTTTATACATTTATTTTTTAAGATTTACTTAAAAATTCTTTTGTTTATTATAAAAGATATAAAAGAGAAATGAGTAATTTATTATTATTATTAGATATGAAATTGGAGTACGAACTTGAATAACTGAAAAATCAGAAGTGGTATATACCTATATTGCGAGAGAGTCGAAAGTATAGATAATTAAGGTAGTGTATGTAATTTAACTTCATTATTTACATGCTACGTACTAAAACGAAAGTCTTTTCAAAACCTACATTTATAATCTATAATATTAATCACGCGGAACAAGGTGTAGTAAGAAAGTTTAAGATTTTCTGATGAAACAGAATCTTCTGAAAAGGCTTAAAATATATAATTGATAGTTGAGATTATGTTTAGTTTCAAAAAATGTAGTGTTATTTTTACGAGATTTTTTTTAAAAGATACAAACTGCTGTTGAGAATTCACACTTTCTATTCCAAATCAATGAAAACGTTTCACGTTGAATAGTGACCGAGATCAGAAAATAATATCAATCATTTTAACGAAAATATCTCGACTTCTATTTACGTAGCACGAAGATAACAAACATTTAATCACAACGACCAGCCGGTAAAAAATCAACGAAATCGAACCCAAACTTGCCACTTGTAAACCAAACCCATAAAAAATTTTGTCTCAAAACAACGACCCAGAAACCGCTCGCCACCGCCGCAAAAAAAGTACCACATCACAATACACATCCTTTCACTTTCTTCAAAAAAATCCGAATCTCAGCTTACCGACTTGCGGTACCATTTTTTCCCCTCCCTCATAAACATACGCAAAGCCGGCTCGGCAAGTATAACGGCGATAAATCTCTCTCCTTCTTCCGCGCATTCTCCGGTCCATACCCGGCGCCTTAGCCCAATTTTTTCGTCGTGAAAGTAGAAAGTGAAGCGACGAGCGCGTGGACGAAAAGACGCTGCTGCATCCGAGACCTCGCCGGCAAGGTCGCAGCGCCGAGTGCCAAGGAGCGGGAGAAGGTCGGCAAACTCTGCATCAGTAGTGGAGGTATTACATGTACAGACACTCGCGTGCATCTCTCCGCTCATGCATGCATGCGTTCGTGTGTATGTATATATGGATGCTCGCGTGCTCGCCACAAATGACCGGTTAAACACGCGCGTGCTGATAAGTCTGTCTTTTTTTATCCCCCTGAGATGTTTTTAGCGGAGGATATAAGTAAAGCTCCCTATACCAGAAGAGACTAGGCGGATTCCGCGTGCGCGCGATTTATGAGGTCTCTGAACTTGAGAGTTTATTTGATTATGTGAATTTTTATGGGAGGGGGTTTTCTTTTTCCGGGATTGTTCTTCTTAAAGATTTACAAGTGGTCTTGAAAGTGAGCTTGCGTAATGATTAGATTAGGATGGAAACTGCTAAGGATTTATCGCAGGAGGCGTTGATATTGCTCTGATATTTGATTCTCTGATAGCCATTTTTATTCACTTTTCAAGATAACTCCTTAAGTTCATTCTTAATGTTTTTGAGAAATAATTAACGTTTTAAAGCGTTGAGAACTAAATCGGGAGTGAACTTTTTTTTTACGGTTTCAATTATTAATTTCCACATAAACAATAATAAGAAGACTGTATTTCAAAGAAAAGGAAAACAAAAAATATTAACTATTTATGAAAGCATACTAATTATTCCTTTAATTAATTGTCCATTTTTCGTCATTTCGTGAAATGAACGGCTTTATATTAATACTTCCGGATCGGAAAAAAAACAAGTTGAATATGGATAAATAAAAGTAATGAAATCTGTATTTATTTAAATTACAATGGATTTGTTAGAAAAACTTAGAAAATCTTCCAGAAATGAATTTATTTGGTAAAACATTTTTATTAAATAAAAACTTTTCAGTAACTTCCAAAAGCAGTGTTAACTCTATTTAAAAAAAAATAAACTTTAGTTTAGTTATTTTAGGAAGCCACGCATTTGTCCTTTAATATAAACTAGCTCATCACCCGTAATATTCGCATCTCTGGGCAATCAATTTAATTTCAAAATAACAAATCAATGGCCAAGTTATTCTCGGAACAATTATGCTTTGATAATAACGTCATAACAGTTGATAATAACATTAATTCTGGTAGTCTCGTATGAAAGAGACACATTTTTCGGAAAACAAATTTTTATATGGACTTAAGAAATTATGTTTGGTTCCTAAAAATAAAACTCTGTAAGTTATTCAAATAGGCTCGTATTTTCAAGATAAAAGTCAATTTACATCGTAGGCCATTTCAGAGAAAATAGTACGTCTAAAAAAGTGTTTGCGCCTACATTTCTTTTTGACTGATAAAATATACTGCACACAACAAACACATAATGCATAATGTGAATAAACAAGTTTAAAGATTTTAGCAATGCATTGAAAAAATATTTATAGTTTCTGCAAAATTTGTTTCTGTACTTTTTTACAAAGATTTCACATTTTACATACTATTGGTACGTAAACTAAAACGTCATAGAATCTAGTAAGATAATTTGAGTAAAACTTTTTACTCGGAAACCATACATCTTTCAATCTAACTTCTTCTAATAATAACCACGTTAATACACAAAAAGCAGCAAGCAACTTATTATTTTCATTACGTACAGACCAAAAACCGTTCGCACAGAATCCAATAATTGCAAACCCGCATCAGCAACAGAAACAAAACGCGATCCAGCAACGAGCGGCTCGGCTCCAGCATTTTCTCCTCATTACAGAAATGAAAAGCGTGCGATTAATTTTTCTCGCAAAATCCCCATCCTAACAACGCAGACCTGGAAAGTAAAACGCTCATACACTCCGTCAACCAAACCATACCCAGCAGCAACTCTAGCCGTTGTGCTCGATGATGCGCGATGAAGGAGCTCCAAAGCAGCAGCGCTAGTAGGTCAGCAGCCGGTGGGAGAAGGAGATTTCATCTCGACGTTGTTTTTCTTATCAACCAGGCCCCCGAAGAAAATGACGCTCGTTTCCACGCCGAGGAGGCGCTTTCGCCTCCACGGCCTTATAATTCCTACCTTTCGCGCCTCTACGCGCGCCGATGTGTATACGGTTATAAGTACAGGCCGATCGACCGGCCGATCTATATCCACAGTCACAGCTCTCCGACTTCTGTCAGTGTTCCATTACGAAGGAGGCGTAGGAGAGCTAAGCGACGAGCTGGGATAAGGCAGGCTATGTGGATGTCGAAAATGAGGAGCAGGAGGAAGCGTCACGCACGAGCGATGTGTAAGCGTTATGCTTCAACGGAACTTATAGTCGCCCGTCGAGGCTGATAACAGAGACAGGCGGGCACTGTACTTTGAGGTTTACCGCATCGTCTTTAAAACGGTTTTTTCACTTTACGCTACTTCCTCGTTTAAAGCGGCTCAATGGATGTGCGCCGCGGCGCTCTGGGAATACGCGGTGCATTGTTTTCTGTTGCATTGAGGAGATGCTGAGGTCGGAGAGAAAACGTCTGGTCTTGTAAATTTGAAAATTCAATTCAGGTGATGCGGCTGCTGTCAATCAGCTGCTTTGAATTTGCTGGTTGGTTACGGTTGAGTGTGTGAATTGAACTTCGAATTGGAAAGAGAACATTTCTTGATTGTGGTGATTGAGAATTTATGTAAAATAGTGGAGCGGGTCTGATTTAAATTGCAGGTTTTTGATAAAGTTGTTTGAATAAGGCTTCTGCTCTGTGATTTAAGTGAAAGTTACTAATTGCGATATTATTCGACAGAAAACCTGTTGATTCATGGTAATTAATTGTTATAACTAATTAATTTTGAACTACCAACGGAATAAAGATGAAAAGTGTCATTTCCGGCTGACATCATTTGCTCGCTCGGCATCAGCTGACCAACATGTGCATAATTTACATTTTTACCGCTGCTTTAAAATTAGAAGCTCTAGAAGCTAAATTTTATCACAATAACTATTTTTATTTGTTTCAGCTTGTTTCTAATGAAAATAATTTCAGTATTTTTAAAAACTTTTTAAAACATATGTTATTATTTATATGTAGTTTTCTATTTGTTTTCTTATTCGTTATATAATATAATTATTAAACATTTTTATAATTTTTAGAAAGTTTTAGTCATTCCTTTAATATTTTTTAATTTTTTCAGCTACTTATATAATTTGTGTAATTTATTTTTATAAAATATTTGTATTATCTTTAAAGTTATAGCTAAATTTAACAAGAAGTAGTAATGCCAATTGTTTCAGTTTCTTCTATGTTTTGGAACATAAAAGAAAGCTATTCAGAAAAAAATTACAGTTACACTATTACGTGTGCAAAAATAAAAAGTTTACAACAGCCATTTCTGATTTATTGATCAATTTTCATAATTAGGATCGAAAATTATAGAATTTTTTTGCCGCAATTAAGCAGCAGTCGTTACAAAGTCCATCGATGTAAAATTATCACTTTCACAAGCTACAAACGGCATTATAACAAGAGAAATTGGTGGAAGAGAGGAGCCAAACAACATAATTCATCGGCATTCAGGCATTCATTAACATTTTCCCTTTTCAAACACGAAAACTATTTGCCGAGCCCGCTTTATGGAGTTCCGTAATTTTTTCCTCTCCCCCTAAACTTTCTGGACGCGCGTGAGGCCAATAAAATTGACGACTCGCAAGCAACGTTTACGAGTGTTTTCCTGCACTCTCTCTACAGAAACCTTTAGCCCTCCCTCAAACCATCAAAAAAAGAGTAATAAAGAGAACCGAGAGGAAAAAGCGTCGCTCCAAGATTCACTGCGCTCCAGATTGCAGTTGCTTAACTATCGGCTACCGCTTCTATTCGCAGCTCGGCAGACGCATGCGTTAGCGCTTAGGCGCCTACGCTAATTACTTAATGTGAAAGACCGTGACGATGTCCGAAGTCGCGCGACTTAATCTCCGGCCGGGCATCGCCGGCTTTTCCGATGTTACGAAAATTTTTTGCCAGGAGCGCAGCTTTCACAAAGTGTACAAATCGCAAGCGCGCGCGCAGTGCAACCGTTTAGAGGATGCGATTTCTGAGATAAATTTGCTGTTTTTAGGCTAATCTTTTATTATTTGGTAATCGTTTGATTACTCTGAGATATAGTGTTCGGTTGGTTATTCGTCTTTATGTATGTTTTGTGTGTGTTATTGTTGTAATAATAATGGCACGTTAAGATTTTTAAAATGCGTGTTGCGTCAGTAATTAAAAAGTTTTTTTACGATTTATCCAAATATTTACATTACAAAATCATTTTAAATGTTATTAATATCTTAAAGTTTCACTTAAATATTATTCATAACCCTGGTAGAAACGTTACCCATTTTTTGGCCAACGGATGGCTAACTGTGAAGAATTAGACATCCACTAGCCTATAGACAATTGGCCAGTTTTATTGGTTAAATTTCTACGCGGGAAATTTTCATTTTATAATTGCATGAAAAAAAGTATTTCCTTAAAAAGTATAGAGATGAAAAGACAGGAAGTGACTTTTTGATTTACAACGAAAATTTTTTTAACAGACTGTACTACAATTGCACCTACGGATGGAAGTAATTTGTCTCTTCTACGACATGTGTGATGGAACAATTTCAGTTTTAATTTGCAAACACAATTCTGCAGATCCCAACGTCAAAATGCGAGATTCGCTTCCGAGTGCATAATGGTAGCAGTGTGACTAAAATAAACTTTTCTTTTCAAATATCTGCATTTGATCTACTGATTTCTTAACGCATTTTTAATGAATTATTGAATCATTGATTGAAAATTTTACTTTAACCAATTTTATTTATATTTCATTTAAACAACATTATTAAACAGCTTTAATAATGTTGTTTATATAAAATACACTGCTGCATCCAGATGTTAAAGTAGGTTCTTCTTAGAAAATTTTCGCAGTTAAAGAATATCTAATGCTTTTATCTCAAACGGTACCGTTACTAAGTGTCTTGTTGTCTGTGGATACTTATACAAGTATAGATCTTAGTATATGTTGCCTGCAGAAGGAAATAAATTACGTAGTATAACTTGTTATATTTACGAGTAATTTTAAAATGGTCTAAAATTTTTATTTAGATTTACTATGTGTATGTTCTTATAGTACCGTTTTGTTATAGTCGAATATGATGTGCAATTACTTTTATAAAATAATGCAATAATTTTCGTGTAAAAATACTTCGAAAGCTTATTTTAACTTTCAAAATAATATAATTAAACTATTAAAATATCATCCAAATAATTATAAGCATGTATACATTCATATTAGAAGTAAAGTAGAAAAAGTCATGCTCAATCAGACAAGAATTGCGATGAGAAACACATGACTTTTAATATTTCATATAAATTCAAAACAGATTCACACAAATTTTATACAATATATATTACAGTGATAAAAATATACATTTCGAATGTACTATTTTATTTATACTGAATTATTTGAAGAAAATGAAAAGTAAAATAAATGAAAATGTTTTAGCTAAATAAGCCTCTAATTTTATCAAAATAATTAATTTTCAACATTTTACTTTGTAATTTTTTATCACAAAAATGTTGAATCTCATTTTTAAATTGAAAGTTTCAAGTTTTTTTCAGGCAAGTTATCTAAAACAGGTTCTAATTTTTTATAGAACAAATAAATATATTCTTACAGAAAAAATCTTGCAATCAAAGATACCGTATACATTATTAGTTCGCAATCCACTCCAGTATAGTATCATATAAACGACTTACTAAAACAATCTGATAATCCATTCCCACTGATCCGAAAACGCGAAATAGAACAAATAACTCAAAGCCGAAGAAAACGAGAAAAAAAATCTAAAAAAGGGAAGTAGGGTATAACCTCGAAATCTCTAATAAATTTGAAATTCAAGAGAGCGTCACGCCAAGGTAGTGGGACGCGCCGTAGCTGTAGCTGTTCTCTCTAGCGCGTCCGGGCTCGGCGCTTATGAAAATCGAAAGCGATTATACGGACCGTAGACGAAGTTTACTGCATCAAGACCAAGAGTGCCAAGACGAGGCGAGAGAACGAGCGCCAGGGCAATTAAGTCCAATTCTATCTCTGCCTCTTTCTCGCTAAAAACGACATTGCAACTGGATTAGTTTATGCGCATAGATTAAAACGCGACCTTTCACGCCACTCGCCTTCTCTCGCTTTGCGATTGTCACATTCCTGAGGATATATTTCTTGCGTTGTTATATTTCGAGTAAATGTTACTGTATAAAAATTTAATAAATTTGTTTGTTTTTCGAATATATCATCCCGTTATTAGGTTACACAGTAGAAAAGTTATTTTTATTGAGTAATTTTCGTTCTCAGCGTAATTTATCAATAAAGATTTCTATAAAGTTTTCATTTAGAAATACTAAATATAGGTCGTTGCGGCATTTATTTCTTCAAGCAACATTGTTAGATAAAGCCGAAACAATCACTCTGCCGTTATTTTAGAGACATCGGTTATACTTTCCGGGAAATGCCGATTTCATAATGATGTCTGCTTAGCCATTAACTACTTTACGCTCGAGTAAATATTATTGTCAAAACAGCCTATACTGTTCAAACGAAAATAAACCCGCTAGCGCCGAAAACTTGTATGCATTTTCCTCTCTCAATACCCGCCAATAATCCAGTTTATCCTTCCCATCATACGATTAGCTTACACACGTCCTCGAATGTATTATACAATCGACCAGAGGAACGGCACGAAAAGAAACGCCGGTTAAATAATGAGCGACAGGCGTGTATAGCAAATGAAAAGCTCGTTGTGTATCCAACTTCTGTTCGCCATGAGAGCTCCTTCTCTCTCTCTCTCTCTCTCTCTCTCTCGAATCAAAGTAATCTCGAAAGTCGTGCCTGGTCATTTTTTACGGGGCCAAAAATTTTCCCACACCGCTCGGCGGCCGCGCCAGCCGATCGATCGCTAAAGGCGCAGCGGACTGGCCGTCTGTGTACACAGACACAGGTTTCATCGTTGCGAAAGTCCCGCGTCTGCATATGCGCTTTAATTGAGAGCGGAAGAAAGAAGAAATGGGCAGAGCCCTGGAGAGAAAGAGAGAGCCGCCCGATTTATGCTAATGGCCTTACCGTGTTCTTTTTCTTGTATTTTTATTTTTGCGCGCCTTTTTTTTTCTTTAATCGGGTTAAGCGGATTTTAAATCTAGCAAGACGGATTTTCTTTCGCGTCCTCGCTGGGTGTGAAAATATATAAAACATATAATTTCGAATGGTCGTCTCTGTGATGGTTTTTATTTCGAGGAATTGGATCAGCCACTTTCCTTTGGCTTATTTTTTTGTCATACTTTTCTACTGGGGAATTTTGATGATCGCCGCGTTGTATACTTGCAAATGGAGAGGATGTTGGCTTTTATTTTAGTATTAAAATTACTTTATTCTACTTCCATAATTATATTTATAAAGGCAGACGTAAAACGTGCAACAATCATTAAATTTTATACAGGTACTGATGGTATCATTAATATTCAATGCATGAAGAAAGTCGGTTTGCTTTAAAATGTTGTAATATTAATGTTTTTATTTTAAATTATTGTTCGAACTATTTTTCTTTATTACAATCAACAGATTTTACATGATATATCCGATAAAATATAAAGTATCAATTAAAGAATAAATAGTTTTTCATTCAGTATCGTTGTTCAAAATTTCGAAAAAATCGAATAACTTCTCATCTACTTTGGTCTTGAAAGTGCACACACATAAAACTAATGTGCAATTTTTACTTGAGCGCACTTTTGCGGCCGCGTGAAATGGATCGCGCACGAGAAAAAAGAGAGAGAGTCGCGAATTCGCACGAATTCGAGTACAGAGGCCGTAGCGCACTTTTTCGCCGATCATCCGAAGAATCGAGGCTTTTTGCATTATGGATAGCTGTGATTGCTGTAAAGACGTTACGGTGCATTAAATTTCGAATCGATTTTTACGGAATTTCCACTTTATTAATCAAAGACTTATGAGAATATTTATTTATGGGAGTTATTTCTTAAGAATTCTTGAGTTATTTAATTTCGAGGTTCTTGGTAACTCTTTATTACCGTAATGAAAAATATTGCAAGTATTATGAGAATTTTATGTGATTAACAAGATGTAGAAGGATAGAAGACACAACATTTTAAGATCTAGGAAGTGATTTTGTTATAAAAAATTTTTTACCTTTAATTTATGTTATTACAAGAATGTTGTAGAATAATTGTTAAAATATTTATAAAGTGAAATTAATTAATCGAAAATAGTAATAATAGAAAATAATAATTATGCTAATAACAGTGATAGTAATAACAACAATAATAATACCAATGATTTTTTAATTTTATTCTGTTTAAAAGTTGTAAATATACGAGTCTGGCTCCTTGACAAATTGAGAGTTATATACGTAAAATTTTAATCCCTGATAGTTCCAATTTCTATAATACGTATTTTGATTCATCTTGATATAATTTTTATAAATCAAATAGGTTTTAATGTTGTATCTTAAATATCCTAGGTATCAACTTACAATAAGTAACATTGTATCTTTGCTCTAGTGAAATCGTATGAAATTACAGTAATGTCAATCTATATAAATAGATAGCTTAATCGAAATTTGCAATTCAACTAGATTAGTATTTTTATTTTAAATTTAAGCTTAACCTTTAAATATAAAAATTTCATACAAAAATTATGACTGATTTTTAATGAAGAATTACTCCAAAAAAATTCTTTGATTATATATGAATTATACGAAATTGATTATTCTACAATTACCCTATAACTTTTCAAATTATTACAATATTTCCTGATAGATAATTAAGATTTAAACTTGCTAGTTGTGCAACTATCGCTACCGGACCCGTGGAACTTCTACGCAAACAGCAAAGCGCATATACCTTACATTTAAAGTAGGATAATGGTCATTTTCACTCAGTATATTTGGTGGTTCACTTTCAAACAACTAATTCCACACTTAAAATGCCTACTTCAAACAAACTACCCTGCGCCTAGGCGTTTGACAAGCATCAGTCCAGCCCATTGTCTTAAGGCCCGCCATAACAATGCCCATTTCCTCATACTTATAAAAACGACACTTTTCCCAGAAAAACTAAAAAAAACAGCATAACCAGACCCACCAGTCCAAGTCGTCGCACGCGCGTCTCCACTAAAAAACGCTCACCCTGCCATCGCGCAACCGATTTCCTCTCTATATACCTCCAGGAGCGTGCACGGCGCGCCTGAATAATTCAATAGCGTCAGCGGCAAAAAGTGCATTATGCACGGGCAATCTGCTCGCTTTGTAATACCCATATCCTACAACACGACACTCGTTCCTTACTGTCCCTCCGTAGCCAAGCTCTCACGAAGAATTTCACTCTCTCGTATATACCTAGCGCCGTTTTTCTCGTTCGGTCGGTCGCGCGATTTGCCGCAGCGCGCGGTCACTTGCTCTCTCGCGCGCCCAGGTGTAATAACTGCGCGCAGAGTGTCTTATTGCTCGGCGGCCGCCGCGGGTTGAACGCACTCTTTCTTAGGGGCTTTTTCTAGCCGTCTGCATTATCGGGTCCGCGCGGCCGTTTGTCCGCTCGTTAGTTCTCGCTGGGAGTTTATATACGCGGACTTGGCTTTTTATTGCTACGGTTGGTGTTTTAATTGCGGATTTGTGATTGGAAATTTCGTTTGGGTTTGATGTTTGTGCTGTTTGTTTCGTTCCTTTTTAAGGGGAGGGAATTTTAGTGTTCGTGGGTGCGGATGGATTTCTTTAATTCAACGATGCTGAAATAATTGTTGTAACTGGACGTGTTGATGTTACAAATAATCGAACGGACTAATATTATCATTTTGTAAGGCTAGATTTAAAATTCAAGTAATGAAATCAATCTTATGATAAATATTTTTAAATAACTTTCTATCATCGCGTGTTTCAAACATTCTTTATACTCACTTTACGTTGACTTTATATATTACATCTAAAAGTTCACTGTTTTCAAACAAATTGGATGAACTCTCACAGTTTATGCTCGCACTATCTCGAAAAGTTGCTAAAAGTACAAATCGGCAAATCCCAAATCACTCACTTTGCCAAACAATCCCAACATAACTAAACAATCGAACTCCAAACATTTTACTACTTCCAGAATGAATCATCATTCAAAAACCACGTCGAACAAACTACCATTAAAATCAATAAACAATCAGTCCCAAGCGCATCCAGCCAATCACAAGACTCCAACCACACGGAGCAATCATCCGCGCGGCCTTGAAAGATAAAACAAACTCCGCAGAAACAGCATCATTGTCCGAACCGCTCGCAGCTCGGCCGACTTTTACAACGCTCGAGATAACTGCGGGCGCGCGCGGCTGGCGCTGGACTGCCGAGTCGCAGTCTCGGGGCCTCACCTGCACTCACCTGCCCGCGCGCGCGACTGCAAGAGAGAGATAGCTTCAGCGAGAGAGAGAGAGAGAGAGAGAGAAAGGGCCCTTCGCGGGGCCGGCTCTCGCAGCGCGTATATATATGTATAAGCGTGCGCGAGCGAGGAAAACTTGTTCCTTCCGGGTCGCGGCGGGCAGGCGCGAGCGCAGGAACAACGCACGGATGAGTCGCGCGCCGGCCGCGAGCAGATATCTTAAAGCGCATCGGCATATGATGAGCTCTGGGTTTTTTTTCTCTCCCGCGGTGTGCTCGCGCGTGTGTGCATATAGGCTAGGCAAGGTAAATGCCCTAAGTGCTCGTGTAGACGAACGCATTAAGGTCTGCGCTTGGATTTGAGCGAGAGTGGGGAAAGAGATAGCTGTGCGCGCGCGTACGGTTTTCTGATGTTGGGAAGGAATGAAAATGTTTGGTTTGTTTTTTTTTTAATTGTGGGGGAGATCGGGACACTTTTTGACATGGGCACTTTTTTAAAAAGTGAAATACGTCCATTCCTTTAACTCTTTTGGTTAACTAAAATATAGTTTATACATTTTATTGAAGCTGAATTTTTGCGCGTATTGAAATGGCGATAATTACAACAAATAATAAAGTTTTGATTAATTGTTGTTTCTGAGTGTTGAAAAAAATTATTTTAATCTTTAGGTAAGATTATCTTAAGATAAGTTAATCTTAAATTATCTAAGACCCAGGAAACATATTCAATCGGAACAAAACGTTATGCTTGTTTAAAGTTGAACAACGAAAATGCAACTGATTAATTATAAAATTCCGCAGGTCAGAATTTAGATGATTTTCGGTACATTTTTATTGTTCATATTTAAATAATCATAACTTTGTTTCTAATTATCACTTCTTAATTTCGAAAATGGTAAATTTAAGTTTGCTTTCTTGAATTTAATTTTAATTATTGGAAATTTACTCAAGATATTTCTAGACTGAATTATTTAGTTTCGAGTAGAAGTTCCTATTTCATATAGATTTTAATGTTTATAATCAGTAAAAAATTAAACAATTTCTTTTCAATAATACATATTCTAATCTATTTTGAGTTTTTAAAAGTAATAGTTTGATTGGTTTTGACTGATCAAATCGAAAAAACAAGCTATAAACCAAAATAGTCAAAAAACTCGAAAATCATGGTAAAATGACTAAAAAATGAGTTTGTTACGATGTTAAGTACCGCTCTACTGAAAAAAGTCAGATGAGATCTCATCTGATTTCTCATCTGAGATGCCGTGTCAAAATCGCAGGTGAGATCTCATCTGATTTCTCATCCGTCGATGCTTAAATAAAGAAAAACTGTATAAAAAGTGAATTCTAGAAAATTTATGAAACTGAACTTAATTTTTTTCTTGTGAATTGACAGATGAGAAATCAGATGACATGTCACCTGTCAATTTACAACAAAAAAACTAACAAGGAGAGTGTCTCAGATGCGGGTCATAGATTGACCTGAAACTTTTTCAGGGTCTTCTGTGGTCAAAATAAGAAGACCCGTGTCTCAGGGTTTCTCTGAATAGGCCTCAAAACTCGAGTTATAAATTGTTTTAGTATTATAATCTAGTATTTTTTAGAAAATAGCTTACACGCAAAACTGTGATAATTTAGTTTGGATAAGCCTTATTTAATGTTCCAAAAATGAAAATAAAACTAGATAAAACAAGCTATAATTTGCTTTTTACAGAATTAAAAAATTTTAATTTGGTCGAAAGTTATGGTAGTTTAAATTTAAGCCCTTGCATTACACTGTCAAATTGTAAACATTAGCAGGTCCAAATGTAGATGATTTTTTGTAGTTAGAAT
>JAPYZA010005801.1:0-14738 GCA_030522685.1 Eupelmus azureus | reverse complement strand
GTGATTTGAACTTCTAACGCTTCTAAACATGTTTCTAAAGCGATTTGACGAAACTCAAAATTTTACTATTACAAAGCTTCCTCTATGAGGAAGCAATTATATTAGAACAACAAAAAGTTTTAAACAGGAATGATACTTTCAATTTGATCTTAAATTAAGTATGCCTAAAAGCGCATAAAGTAGTGCGCAGAATTATTTGCCTTCGTTGCGTGATTTTTTATTGAAGAAACTACTTTATTGCAAATACAGAAAAAATGATAAATTAAACTTAATTATATTAATATATTAGAAAATGCAGTACATATTTTTTCAACAAATTTTGTAATGTAAAAATCATACTACTTTATACATTAACTATTATTACATATTTTATTATATTTATCTAATTTTATTTTTGTTAAAAGAAAGCTTTATTAATTTTTCCAAAAATTTGAAATATTTATTTTTAAATCTTCAAAATTTTAATAAGTCTGTAATTTTGTGAAATTTTAATATATGTAGATTAAAGTTTATTTTAGTCAGTGTTAGTTTTAAAATAATTTAAAAAATGAATTCAAAATAATATGACGCATCTTTTTATTCGATCAGATATGAATAAACGGTAAAATACGCATTAATCTGTTTGAAAGGGAATGAAAAGTGCGCACGTACTTCGTATATATCTGCCTATATCTAAATCAACCATAAAATGTTTATTAAAATTGGTCTTTTACATCTCTTTTATAAAATTAATTGAAAAGTAAATTATTCTATTTTAAATCGCTACAACGATTGACTTACGACTCAATTTATTTTATATTAATTAATTTTGATCTATTTAAAATTATTTTATGAAAATGAACTCTCGAAAACATCGGTATTAACATAATAATACTGTTATTTTGTTGTTTGTTTTTCAGATAGAAATTAATTTTTTTTTAATCATAAAATGTTAATAAGATCTAGTCATCTTTTAAAGTTTTTTAAATTATTAATTGTATTTTCATGATTCAAAGTAATATTTCGTGGGACTTTTTTTATTCGACAAAAATCGATCGATATATTGAAGTCCGCGATGTGACCTTCATACATGGACTATTTCACTTATTTTTCTATATACAACCCGGTAATTGTAATGAAACCTTTTTGATATCAAAAACCACAGTGAAAAAGCAATAAATTAATAATGACATTTTCATTAATATTTATTAATTTGATTTTTATAATTGACATCTTATTTATGATTTTTTGTTGTTTGTAAAAAAACTGAGTGTTGACATAGTATTGTTATATGATTTTCAAAAATTTCACAAAAGTGATTTAGTGATCGGTCAAATTCTTACATTGCATTGAAAATCGTAGATTCACCTAGTCTGAAAATACGCTACACGAGTATTTTACACAAAAATTGAGAACTGTAAAATTCAAACATTTTCCCACAAAACAATAAACTATGAAACATATTTCTAAAATAACATATCACTGTTAGAAAAAAGTAGCAGTATATAGAAGTAAGATTGTGTTATCTAAAAAATAATTTAACTTACCAGAAAGAATATTCAAAAACATAATCCAATAGTAAAAAAGAAGTATATGCGGCAAATACAGGCGACACAAAATCGAAGGCCGAAGTGTTATATTTGTCGCAGGTACTTATTTACGCGATACGGCAGAAGTAAGCACCAGCATTGCCTAACTGCGCGACGAAAAATAAAATAGAGGAGCGCAGAAAAAGTGACAAAGAGGAGACGAACAAAACGAAGAACGACATCGACAACGACAACGGTGACGGAGAACCAGCTAGGTATCTGACGCCCCTTTTCCCCTCCGTTGCGCTCAACTCTCACGATAAACCCTACTGCTATATCTATACACCGGAGCAACAGTCCCGTATTGCAGAAAAGTCCTCTCTTCTTTCTTCTGGCGACCAAACACAAATATAGCGCACTGCTTTGTTCGGCACTGGCCTAAACAATGCATGCGCAGTTTTTGGTTAACGCGTGTGCTCACGCACTCCGTTATTCAAACTAACCGGCTGCAGCTCTGGAGCCCGACTGCTCGCACTTGCCTGGCTTTCTTTCTCCCCCTCTACCTCCGCGCTCGACACGTTTGCCCCCACGACCTCACCGCTCGTGCCGCCGCTGCCGCAACCACCATCAGCCGGCTCTAAAGCATAGCAAACCAATACGACAGAATGGGGCGGATTGTATTTGTGCGCAGTGCTTGATGCGCAGTAGCAGCGCCAGAAAATAACGGTTTTTCGAGGCTTACCAAACCCTTGATTTTATACCCCATGCAGTAAAAAGGGACTGTTTACAACTTGATGATTCAGAGCTGTTTTGAAGTGGGGGAAACGAGTGGAGGGGGATTCTTGGAGAGTTTTATTTCTGACTACGTTTTAGAATTGTACGCTTAGCAGGTCGAGACATGAAAAATAATTTGAACGCCTCCTGTTTAGAGCAGTACAACGTACCATACATGTATCCTATAAATTAATAATATTATTTAATTTACAAGTAAGTAGTGTAATTGTGAAAAATAGAAAATATAGTAAATTAAAAACGTAATTTTTAAAACTGGAAATGCCCCCAGATTCTGATTTATTTGAATGACTTTGAAAACTTGTCTGAACATTCTGAAATAAAAAATGTTATATAAATTTACAAAAAATACTTATGAATGAAAATATATAAAAATAATTTAGATATTCTTTTGATTTTGGTTATAATCCTAAAAATGTTAAAAAATGTTAATAGTTGTAATAAAATATTTCGTTTATGTCTTAACATAAACTACAGTGATTAGCAGTTATCTGAACCTAGTAACAGTTATTCACAGTTACTCACAGTTATTTACAGTTACTTACAGTTATACTCAGTTATTTACTGTTGTTTACAGTTAATAACACTTATTCACAATATCCTCTCGTACTTCCTTCTTGCGCTCATTGGAAAAATACGGTATATAACGTTGAAAAAACTTTTCTGCAAGATTGGGTTCCTGTTTTATTTTACAATATTCCGGCAATAATGCACCAAAATTATTGAAAAGTAAATTCAAACACAATATTTTAGAAACATTTCTTCGATATTAAATTTATAAACATTGCGTCACAGTGTTTCAATGACGTTAAAGCAATGTTAAATTTTAAATAAAAGTAAATTATAATGTAACAGTCCTGCAACATAATCTAAAAAATTTTAAGTCTTCTATTTTATGTAATATTATGATATTTAAATAAAATTTAATATTTTTTCAATTCGCTGATCCCTAATATTTTAAAAACATTTCTGCTACATTAGACTTTTACACTTTATTTTGAAGTGTTTCAGTAATTTTGGAAAAGTATTTTAAAAAAGTATCCTAAATAAGAATGTCCAATGTATCTACAATACTTCAGCAATATATCGACAATATGGCATTTGTATGGTTTTTCTGCAATTTATTTATAGATAGATAGATGATTTCCTATGTAACAGTTTCTAATTATTTCAGTAATATTTCTGCAATATTGCAACAGAATGTCCTCAATAATAATGACAAATATATCTATCCATAATAAATCATAATAATCAGCAGCATATCTGCAATATTTCATTCATATACTTTCTTCTGTTATGTTCCAACAATATTGTAATATATTATATAGTTATATCAACATTTTTACGATTCCGCCCCCCCCCCCCACATCTACCACACACTAATTTGTTGAAATAACTTAAAATTCTTGCGTTAAAAATTAATGAAACAGGTTTTAAATGTTAGGTGATGTAGAAAACTGTAAATATTAATCAATTAAAGATTAAATTTTATTTATTTAAAAGATTTTCAATGATTCTCAAAAGTTTTAGATAAATGAAAATAAGTTTAATGTACAAACCTAATATATAAAAATTAATTGAGACAAAGTTAGATTATTGACGGTGTGATGGGGGGTTGACGAGCGGAGCGAGTAGCTCCCCATACACACATACACGCGCGCGCGCGCACGCACATACACAAATATTAAGAATTTGTGTTCACATTTGAACTCTTCTGTAGGATACGAGACCTTTTAAGGGCAAAATCTTGCAATGACCCTGCCACTACTCTTGAACAAACAAAAAAAAAAAACACTAGTTTTTGGTAGGACAACGCCTATAGTAGGTTTCGAATCTTAGAGGACATTACGTGCACAGCTCTTAATAATACAGTCAACACCATAGTTCCATAAATATTGATACTTTCAAACTTTTTTATAAATTTATCATATATAAATCATATTAAAAATATCGTAGCAATATTATTGAAACATTTGGCAATATTGTAAAAATAATTTTCAATATTCCAGCGTGATTAATATCCAGTTCTTACTGTATAAGCAGTATTTCTGTAATATTTATGGAATTTACTCTCAATTTTTTGGCAACATTAATATTAATATACTTGCAACGTAGTTGAATTATCAAGCAATACTACTGCAATATATTGAAGTACTATACACTACATCAATAATATTGTTGCAATGTTTGAGCAACATCTTCGAATTGCTGGAATCATTTAAGTAATATTTCATTAACATTATAGCAATATTACAGTAATATTGTAATAATAATTTGAAATATTTGAGCAGTATTGTTATAAAATATAATTTTATATATAATATAAATTAACTTTCTATATATTGAATAAAAAATACTGGACAATATTTCTAAAATGATTCCTAATATTTGATAATATTGTCGCAATATTTTTAAAAACTTGTCCAGTATTATATTATATTATATTATATCAGTATTGCTGCAAGTTTGTCCAGTTCCTCTAAACAATATTTCATCAATACTTTAGTAGTACACAATAATAATGCCACAATATTTTTTTGGAATATTGCAGTAATGAAACAACTTTAACATTTATTAACGAGACTTTTTAAACTCATGTCTTCGTTTTTACCAAAATTTAATACCAATTTCGATTAAATTATTTAAGTATTTTTATAGAAATATAGTTCTATAGCGAGACAAAGTTAAAGTATTAACTTTAATCGATTATCTCAAATAGTTTATGATTCATAAATTTTGTAAAGTTTAAAAATGTTATTATGAAAAACTCATATTAGAATATCAATATGATGTGGAGAGCTCAGTGCCAACGGGGGCCAAGTCCATTTTGAAAAACGGTTTTTTATAACGAAGAAAGGTCTATATTTCTAAAATTTCAACATTACAGACTTAATTATCCTTAGATTCTCCAATATTCAAACACAATTTATGTAAATATGTATACTGATCTTTCGAATAAAATCTTAATTAGCTGCACTACTGCATATTTTCAAGAACATGTCTTGGTCCCCTTTGGTTCTTAATCCTCCATATATGTGATTGAGTATTACAAAATTAGAAAAACCTGGTAAAAAAAAACTTTTTTTCAGAAAGTGCACCTTAAATAAGGCATTTATTAAAAATCAAATTTTTAAAATACTCGAAAAATAAACAATAATAATAAAATTTAATATGCACATAAAATTTGGTAAAGTTTCATCAGATAATTTGGAAACTAGGCGGAATATGAAAAACGAATCACACTCACACACATACACTCATTCATATGTGCATTTAAAAAAAAACTTGAATTTAAAGTCTGATATCAATGGTTCTCTATAACTAAAACCTACCTTTAAAATGTTATAAGTTTTAGATTCCGACTTCTGTCGCACATTTTCTGATAATAGTAACAAATTCATCTGGTTTTTTTTGCTGCTTTTCTAACAAATTTCAACCAATAAATATATTAATATTTTTTATGTTATTCGATTTTAAAAACAAGCTTATTAATTATTTGTAGCTATCTCATATCTTTAAAGCCTATCATCTTTCGGACTTATAACGCCCACCTATTTAAGTATTCGATATATGAATAGTACTAATCCAACAATTTTTTATTATTTTAAGTAATTTTATACACATATAATCGATTCACTTTTTATATAATAGAACTAGATTTTCGTTTATATTATAGCACTTATTCTTATATTCTTTGTTTTAGAGTTAGAACACTAAAATAATGCTGTTTAAAATTATAGCTGCATTTAAACGATTCTCAAACAATATATAGATGTAGTGTATATCTAGTTCTTAAATTAGATAAATAACTTTCGGACGAATAAAATGTGTACACTAAATTTTATTTTTTAAGTTCTTTTTCCTTTTATTAGTAACCCTTTTATGATGGTTCCCCAATTATTTTTACAAAATTTTAATTTTAATTTTATTATTATTTTTTGTTTTAAATTGAAAAAATAATTTTTATATGTATTTGAAAATGCTGTAAGTACATTTTAAAATTTTTTTCAATAAGTACATGGAAATAAAGTTCTTATAATACCCATATCCGAAAGATTCATGTTACCTATGTGTCACAGTAGGAATCAAAGGGTTAAACAAATTGTTTTAGTATTGATTTTCTATAGCAGAAACAGTTTATTACAACTTAAATTTCAAATCATATTATTATTTTTAAAATATTTATTTTAAATCAACAATTTAAGTAAACCACGTGATGATAAGATAATAAATGTTCTGGAAAATAACTGAAAATGATTAAAATTTACTGTATCTATAAAAAAAGTATTAATATTAATTATATTTTTCACAAATTTTTCTTTGTTTGTATTATTTTTAAATTATTATTTCTATAAATAAATTATTATTAAACTATGATGCTGTAGATCTATAAGTACAATAACTTATTCATTTAACTTTTTTTGAGATACACTTATTTATGAAATAAGACGTAATTTAAAGATCATACAAAATAAATTTTTATTCACTTTTATATTTTCTACAATAATAATAGTAAACAATGTCATTTTACCTGCAAACAAGGTAATGTACATAAATAGCATTTTTTAAATTATTTCTACAAATTCTTTTATAGAATTTTTTTCATTAAAATATCTTCACGTATTTATCAATATAATCACAATAATAAAAATATAATATATTAAATAGAATTAGATGAGATACACAACATTTTATGTGATTCATAAAATTATTAATAACCTATTTCTATTTACTTTATATTTTAATAATATTTAATAATTTTTATTAATTTATAACATGAATAGAATATATTTTGTCTTGTAAATTAGGAATAATTTAAAATTTTAATGTTATTTATATTAACGTCCTAAATTATTCTAGTATAGATACATTAAGAATGGTCATAAGATTTTCGCCGAACACCACGGTCCTGTGGCGCAACGGATAACGCGTCTGACTACGGATCAGAAGATTCCAGGTTCGAATCCTGGCAGGATCGACTTTTTTTTTTAATTGATTTAGTTTCTACTATTTTTATTGTTCTAATTTTAATAAACGAAATTAAATTTTCAAAAGCATTTCTATTTATCTTTTATCAAAACTTAGTATAAAATAGATTATTTAAAAACAATTAAATGTAAATAAAAAATTAATAAACATTATTTATTTTTATTTCAGATGAACTAATAACTGTTGATTAAAATTTTTTAATAAACCATTAAATAAAATGTATAATATACCAAAAGATTAGTCATACTGTTACAACAAAAAACGTAAACAGTTAATGTAAAAACTAATACCCTAATGTAATCTAATAATATAGTGTAACTAAGTTTTTGAAAAAATGACTTGTAACATCATTATAAAATTAAAATTTATACTTATTTTTTTTGTTCCATATAATTTTCGATATAAATGGAAAATAACAATTTTGTTGCAGAACCTACAAAATGTATCACATTCATTCAGCTACATACTTGACCTACATAATGCTTCTACTTTTACACACTGGTAAGACTTTTGCTCAGCTTTTGTAAAAATTTCTGTGAATATTTATCACTTGTTCCTTGTTTCTATAAATATAATTTTATAAATATTTAAAAGCTATATATACTTTAGAAAATATTTGTACGTAATTCACGTTTAAAAAAAGGGAATAGAAATTAGCTAGTACTTAATTTACTGTAACCAAATAATCAATTGATTTAATTATTGAAAGACTTCAAATAGCTTATATATACTTCTAAAAAAAGTACTTGTTTTATAATTTTCAAAATTATGACATAAAAAAAATTTTAAAAAGTTCTGAAAAACAAAAACATTATTTAAATTAGTCAGTGGAATTCTAATGATTAATATGGTATTATAAAATTAATTTAATTATTTCAATATATATATATATATATATATATATATATATATAATTTGATGAAGCAGATAATAATAATCTTAAACAAATTTTTTGTTTTGTTTATATTATGGTTTTATTTAGGAAAATACGCTTATTATATGTAGACTTGTATATACCGTAATACTTATTGTTTTTTTAATGGATTAGATAGATTAAATAGATGTTTTTTGCATAACTAACCAGAAGAGGGCTTGAAATCTGGGTTACAGATCTTATTACAACGTAAACAATTAAATATTAATTGCATTGTCTAAAGCTTTGAAATACTTGAATTATAGACATTTGTAGTCTTATTTTAAAGAAAATGTGAAAAATGAATTCTACTTAAAAGGTGAATAATTCAGTCTAGACAGATTCTTAACAAACTTCTTAAAAATAAAATACACAACATAAAACTAAAGAAAGCAAGCTCTAGAAACAAAAACGGACTAATTATAAAATTCCGGAAGTCGACATTTAGATGATTTTTGGTGCACTTTTGTTGCTTATTTTTAAATAAGCATATCTTTCGTCTAGCGTTCTCTAATTTTATGCTAATTAAAAGTTTATTCAGAATAAATTAATCTAAACTGAACTATTCATATTTTAAATAAAAGTTAATTTTCCATATTTACTTTAAAACAAAACTACAAGTACTCATAAATCGATTCTTCCAATGCTTTAGATCTCCTAATTGCGGCTTTGTTTATATTTTCATATCTAAAAACATATTCCAAAGTTTCCTCGAGATCTGTAAACTAGATCTCTGACCATCTCATAATAAGTACGAAAATATATTTTATTTAATTTTACTTAAAATTTAAAATTATCTGTATGAAAATATGTTAAATTGATTTTCTTTATTTCTTTTAAAATGAATAATTTTTATATTTAAGAATCGATGTTTATGAGCTAATAATGGTTTTGTAAATTGTATATAAACTTTTATTATTCGATAGTTACAAAAACGGGTTCTAAATTAAAACAGCATCTGTTTAAATATCAGAAGATAAATACTAACAATCGGTAACTTACACCATTCGTAGAGAATTATATCTTTAATTTAGGTTACAACCGATTATAACAAAATTCTATTGTATCCTGATAGAAAATTATTCTACATTAATTGCATCCTCTTTTATTTAATAAGTATAGCAAACTATAGAACAGATTTAAATAAATCCAGAATAATTTTTACCAGAATATAAACGAAATTGATGCCTACAAGTTTGCTCCTTTATGAATTTATTTACTTTACTTTAATAATAATTAGTCATTGTTAAGATTTCAAAAATAATATTATATTATTACTATATATTAAATGTAGTGGCAAAATTTAAGTAATTTTAAAATTACCATTAATTTGTATTGACTTAATATTATTATAATAAATAATTACATGTTATAATTAAATATAATATAATTTAAAGTACTAGTCATGATAATAAATATTATACAATATAGGCATAGTTTACAGTCAAAAGGGACTGTTGATCCCATGTGTTGATTATAAACCTGGCGAGGACGACTTACAAACAATTGACTTTATTAGACGGTTCAAATTAGACCTCCTAGAAACTCGTTACCCAGGAGTTTTAAAAGTTAAAGGTAGCAATCGTCTGCAAACTGCTTATCGATTGGAAAAAGAAGCTGATTTTACCCTTTTGACCAGGTAATGGATTTCTTTATATTTATTGTTCATCACATTTTAATATTTGTTTTTTTCTTTCTCTTTTCATATAATTTACATTCTGCTACTTTAAACATTAAATATTAATTGATTTATTTTTTAAATTTTGTTTAGAAATATAAATAAAGTGCATTTGTAGTTATTTTAGATATACTATAAAATATTAGCAGCATAAAAATTAGAAATAAAGAATTATTTTAAAAATTTAAAATAATTTGATAGTATGTAAATTATTTTAAAATTGTATAATATATTTTTGTTTTCACAGCTTTTTTAACAACCAATAATTAATATTTTTTATGATCTAATAATTGAAGGGCATATGCAAAAACTATTTTCAGTTTTTAATTTTTATTTTTTAATAACAATTAATAATTAACACTTATATGTGATTAAAAAAAGTTTTCACAAAGGTACAGCGATCTATCAACTAAGTTTCCTTTTACAAATAGGTACGAAACTACCGCTTCCTAGTCGTATTATACCTTCAGCATTTGCAAAAGTATTTATTGATCATTCAATAGGAGAACGACATCACAGTGGTGCAATTGCACTACTGTGAATTCTTCTATCGATTGATTTAAATAATTTTTTACTGAAAAGCGGAATCAGCATTTCGAGTGCATTGGCCGGACCGGAATGCTAAGTTCACAGAAAGTGAGTTCAACCGCTTTCCAGGCTGACCGAGATTGCGGATTATGTCTAATTCAAATATTTAAGAAAAATATACTATACTTTTATTTATTATTTTATATGAAAATAGAAAAATGTTTTTAAATATGACAGTGTCACATCATAATAAACAGATGGAAAAATTCCTATTTAAATTATACTTAAAATCATAAAAGTAAATTAAATTAAACTTTCTAACAAATTTTACGAGTTAGATGTAAAGCTACAGTATAGTGATTTTTACATGCGCGCTGCGAATAAAACAGGTTCGTCCTTCTCGTCATAATAACATAATCTGTAAAGGCAGCACGAAATATCTTGTGACATGCCTAAGGTGGGTCCAGTTTCTAATCTGAAAGAAAATACAGATTGACTTGAGCTTGATCAGTAGCGACACCCAAACTTTAATTAATAATTGCCCTAGGCAATTAAAAATAATAAATAAATGGATAAACTATATTATTAGATCTAAAATACTATACCTATTGATTTTATTTACAGTATGCATACAAATTAGTTAAAGAGCTCGATAATTTTACAATTATGGGTTTAAAGCAAAACAAAAAAAAATAAATTTTCATTAATTCACAGAGTGCATATAAGTAAATAATTAAAATTAAAAAAATAATAAACATCCTATTAGAATTTTTTAAAGTTGATATAATTAATTATTATACCTTACACAAATTTCGAAGTTTATAAATTATTCTTAAAGTGTGAAATTCTTTAAATTTTGTTTTGCTACGTTTTCAAACTAATAAAACTTGAAGGTGATAAACTTGAGATGATAAACTTAAAGAAATCAATAAGTTTTCAGATAAATATATACAATTTGTAAACAAAAACACTATTGGAAAGAATGACATTTCAAGATATATCTTTAATTTTTTTTTTTTTTTTTTTTTTTTTTTTGTTATTTTAGTTAAGCTTACCCAAGCTTTATAGGGTTTATACAGCATTCAGAAATATATTGTACATTTTTGGTTCACGCTATACATTATTTTTAATACTAATTCGCATCTCGTATATATACTTTTATAATATATCTTTAATTAATTAATTTTTTGATTGTTAAAGATTGGTTGAAATGTATCGAAATTTTAGTCTACTATAGGAACAAAATTTATAATAAATATGTAATCTTTAATAATAATTAAAGTTATTGTAGTAAGAAGTTATCGTTCGCAAGTCGTGGATTATTGGAAAGGTTAGAAATAAATTTCTTTCTTGATCTATGCGAACCAAGGTGTACATTTATTTACGTATTCGCTTTTGTCAACGTTTCGGAGGAATTCAAAACCTCCCTTTTCAAGACTTAGGCGTGTAGTAAATAATGTGATCGTACATTATTTATGGAATCTCCTTGAGATTCCATACGCGATTCCATAAGACTTAGGCGTGTAGTAAATGATGTGATCGTACATTATGTATGGAATCTCAAGGAGATTATTTACTACACGCCTAAGTCTTGAAAAGGGAGGTTTTGAATTCCTCCGAAACCTTGACAAAAGCGAATACGTAAATAAATGTATTCATAATTTTACACCTTGGTTCGCATAGATCAAAAAAGAAATTTATTTCTAACCTTTCCAATAATAATTAAAGTTGATTTGCGAATTTTAGAATTAACTTAAATTGTAAATGATCCATCTTTTATATTCATAGCACTACACTTTGACACGAGTGTGGAAGTTATTCAATGTAGAATTTAATATAAATTATATAAGATATCTAGTTAACTGTACATATATAGATTCACATAATAATAAAAGAAAATATTTTTCCTCTTTTAAAGAAAGCATCACAGAAAATTGAAAACTCTGTAGGCTCCACTCTGATTGGTCGTTTTAGAATAAACTTTAGAACATAAATATATGGAGGGAGCACACTGTTGATCGAAAGCGTAATCTATTTAAAGAGAGAAAGACGTAGTATGGGTAATATAATCTATCTCTCTCGCACCCTGATTGGTTGATGTAGATACATACATGAAGCATTATTCCTATACTTAATCGGATAAGCTTATTGTTAAAAATTTATATAAAAATTCATATTATTTAATTATTACAATACTTTATTAGAATTTTCCTAAATTTTGACTATAATTTTTGCACACTTATTTTCGACATTTTTCTTATAAAAATCATAAAAATGAACAAATATTTGAAACTCGTTGCTTAAAATGATTTTATTTTTAATTTTAATTTGTTGCTTTTTTGGTCTTAGCGAAATTTTTCCTGCTGGACTACCCGAAGAATTTAGTTTTATATCTACTATGAAAGTTCGTAAATTTCAAAGAAATCCTTGGCATATAATACGTATAGTAAATATGAAAAAGGATCCTCAATTTATGGTGACTTTAAATCCAATTCTGAATCACTTTGAAATTTCTGTACTAACAGAGAAAGGATTAATAAATACAGTTTCATTTCCCTCCTCAGAGGTAATTTACATATATTTTTTATTATATAATTATTTCTTAGTATATATTATTTTATTGAGATTCAAGTATAAATAGATGATTATTTTCAAACATAATGTACATTTTGATAAATTGATATAAAATAGTATGAATAAATTATGAAATATTGTACATTAAAAAAGGATATTTCGTTGCATTATTTTACATGGTCAATTGACATTTTTTATTAGAATTTGTTATAATATACAATCTCTACTTTTAAGATTTGATACATCAGCAAGAAGATGGTTTTAATCTTGCGTTGTCTTTTTATCCTTGCTTTACTCAGGTGTTTCTCGTACTATTATTAAAAAGTATTGTTTACGAATATTAATGATTTACGCAATGCACTAAATGAATTGATCGATCTCCTTCGAACCAACATAAACCTTATTCAATAAATTGACAATTTATTGAATAAGGTTTATGTTGATTCGAAGGAGATCGATCAATTTATTTATTGCATTACTGGACCTCGAACGTTAGATTCACTAATATTAATAACTGATTTACATCCATATTATCATGAAATTAATTTATAATAAATTAAAAAAACAGAATCTACTACTTACATCGGGTCCACAAAAGTTGCAAGAAGCAATTTAGCAAAATACAATATTTGCATCTGCTAAACCGGCACGAGAACCGGAATTTCGTGCAAGAATAAAAAAATAATATATGCACAACAGACACGAAAGGGATTCGTTTCCCTCGTGGGAATTTAGCTCCTTGGCTTCACCAGGGCGAGATAAACTCAGGCAAAAATCCTTGATTTCATTCTCTTAGTGCATAATACATTACTTTACTACTTTAATGTTTTCTCAAAGAAAAACTTGATTTTATTATTATCATATTTCGACTGAAAAATATTTGAAAAGAAATTTTCTTCAGAATACTGCTTATTATAAAGCAGTATTGATTGATTACACATATATTAATGTTATAAACGACATATGAATAATGAATCATATTTCTCAAAGCTATGATTATTAGTTGGTTGAAGACTTTATTGTTCGTGTTTGTATAACTATGATTTTTACTTTCTTTAACTTATGTAAAGCTAATGATTGAATGTTTTTCTCCCTAGAAGCTACCTCGTTTGTTACTAATGTAGCTTTTAAATTATTATAAAAAGTTATACATTGGTAGAATAGGTGGCATTGTTATGCATAAAAAGTGGAAGAAAATTAACTATTTTTTTTGACACAGCAACCACTGTCCTATGAGATTTAAACGTATATTTTAATTATTTATGAGTAGAGGAGGACGGGGCTACTTTAATGACGTTTTTTAATTTTTTTCTCCTTGTTTATTTAAAAAAATTACTTGCTGTAAATTTTTAATGAAAGTCTTATGTCGTAATTTACTACTTGAATTTATTCAGGGCTCTAAGTTTCTAAATAATATTTTTATTTATACAATGAAAAAAATTTTTTTTCGTTAAAGTGGCCCCTCCAACGGTGCTACTTTAATCATTTCTTGGAGTCACTTTAACCATCAATTTTAAATAGAGAATTCAGCTTAAAAAAAGTAAATTAAATTTCATCATTTATTTTTTAAACTTCAATTTTATTTACCTTACATACAAATATATTTTCACCATACCCTGGCCGAAAGTACCACATTCGCTCTCGGCTCAAAATCACGAAAGTAAAAATTTAATTTTTATATAACCTATAATAAATAGTTCAAAATTAAAAAAAAAACCTCAAATAAAAGATAATAGATACAAGATAAAAGATAATA
>JAPYZA010005800.1:0-21039 GCA_030522685.1 Eupelmus azureus | reverse complement strand
TCACGGATGAATATTATATTTACGACTTTATAATTGGTGATTAATGATCGAAATAATATTGTTAATGTATATTTCATACGTTTAGTTGTTATAGAATAACAGTACAAATGTACTGTTATATTGTAAGCCTTCTTATTTTCCTCTCTTTTTTTCAATTATATCATAAGGATTTAATCGCTGCAGTGTCACGCGATTAATCAAATAGTCGTTACACAGGAACGGTAATAAATCCTGGATGTCGCGAGATTTATTTTGATCCTGGCGCACGCGAAATATTTCAAGCTTTAAGTAGGTGTGTTGAAAGCAAAAGGCCCGAAAGGCGTTATGACAAATACTTTGTCACCTTTTTGACAATATTATTAAGCGGGTTTATTTCGAAACAGGAATAATTGACTTATTGTATTTTTTGTTTATAATTTATGATAAATATTTCTTTTTTATTAAAATTGTGCTGTACGAAACTGTTAACGATAAAGGTATTACGGTTAATAAAATTTCACATTATAAATACAAAACTTTTACAAAGTTTAATGCAATTATTGTGATTAATAACTTTGATTATATGTATAAATATTCTCATGTACTGTACTTGACTGCTATAAATAACTCACTGCAATGATTTTATTCTACAACTACATGCACGCTGTATACAAATAGTTTTGTTACATACAATTTTATAACACATTTCAAATTTTATAACAATCATTTCACACATTAATAAAAAAACTACTACACATCCTCACATCATTATCCAAGAATTACACAACCGTGAGAAAATAATCTTCTCAAAATAACCTTCCACGACCAAACCATAGCAAGAACTCATTTATTCAATTCTTCCCCCCATAAAACAACGATTAAAAACTTCCCCGTGGCCAAAAGCCTCCCTTGAATACCAGACTACCTTCCCGAAGCAGTCTTATTCAACGATCAGCCTGAACTCGCGACGCGGCAGAGCCTCGCGGAATACTTATAAAACCGGGGCGTGCTCGGGACGTCCAACGAAGGGAGCCCAAGAGAGCGTCGCCGTCGCCGTCGTCGTGGGAGCGTGAGAAATGTATTTTTACGGCCGGTGTCGTTGCGTTGATGCAGGATCATACATTCCTCAAGGGATGTACTCTTGCAGTTTGTTATTACACTAAAAAAGACTTATTTAATTTACTTTTAGTAAATTTCAATAATAAATATTATCTTAAAAGCACGCGTCACTTTCCACCGATACGTCCCAATAATCACGCTTGAGAAGATTTACAGCCCATCTCATCCGAACCTCGTAAACGGAATCTGAAAGCTCAGCAACAAGTGAGACACGTTCTTCCATAACACCTCGCACACATCCCGCGAATACTTTCAATCCTAATAACCAAGTTCCATCTCCTCGGACGCTAAACTTTCCATCCCGGAGAATCCAGCTCTTCCGTCCAGCTTAAAGCCGGTAATTATTAATTTTCCCAACGTTCCTCCAGCGCGCGCGCGCGCGAAATAAGAAGTCCGCGCGTTTCTCGAACTCGCGACTTGGCGTAATTTATGTGCGCGTTCCCAGGGGGGCGAGGAGGAATTCTGTCGTCGCGCGTCGCGTCGTCTGCGAGTGATTGATTGGCAAAAAGTCATCGGCCTCTGCCTGTAAGAGTGATTTCGAGAGGCGTGCTCGAACTGAGAAGTGGACGTTGGCTGAGCATTGATCGAGTTGTTCGGGAGAAATTGAGGTTTGAGCGTTTTGAGGGGGATTAAGGATTTTTTTTGGGTTGGTTCTGGTTGGTTTGGCAGAGTTGGTTGTTGGGTGTGTTTTGGTTTTGGAGTAGGTGAGAAGGTAAAGTGTATGTGGTCGGGCTTGTACGTAATATGAAAGAAGCTATTGCGCAAGATGCGAACTTGATTTTAATGGTCTTACTAAATATGTCTTTTTCTACTTGGCCGTAATGAACGTCTATCTTGAACATAATTTACTTTTCCGAACATGGATACATATTTATTTTTATATATTGGAAAAGTTTATAATAAACGTTAAAAACTTTTTGTAATAGGTGTATTTAAAATTGAATAAAATGAAAATGATTGCAAGGCTCGTTATTTGACAACAAAGTACCTATTTAAGTAGTCAAGTTTTTTTATTAAAATAATGAATTCAGGTATTGCATGGTATAAAATTGTGAAAAGTAGAAGTTAAATTAATTTACATTTTTAAAAAATTAAAACTGTACGTAAATGGTCTTTCGTGCATATTTAAAATTGATAAGGGAAACGATTACCAGATAGCTTACACGTTACCTCTATGCAACCAGCAAAAAAACGAAACAGTCCACTTAAGAATAAAACGAAACCATAAAACACCTTCCCTCAATCCTTTCCCAATAACTAATTTATTTTCAATCAATAATTTCCCATTAAAATCCAAGGCGAACAAAAAATTCCGCAAATCGAACGCCAATTCATAAACGATCAACTCCCCCATCGGCTTCCTATACACCAGCACCCAAACTAGATCACCCAAGCCGCAATCGCCGAAACGTCGATCGACCTAAAAACGCTAAATACCTGTTACTCGCTCTAGGAAAATTGATTGCTTGCCGGCAAAAAAACGGCAACACACGTAGCTATGCATCGGCACTCGCAATCATCGGCCAGCCCTTTCTTGAATCCAGACACTCGAGACGCACGCGCGCGCTGCTTACGTAAGTTTAATCGAGCGCCGGCGATCGATCGGTTAATCGGAAATTGTCGGTTCTCGCTTGGCGGTATCATGCAAACGACGTCGCGTGTGCGAGGGCGAGAGGTCCGAAATGTGGAAGTGCAACGGTGGTTTTTAAATTGCGGCTTGGAGGAGGAGAGATTTTCGAGGTGAATTATTTTTAGGAGGATTTTGTTTGTAATGATTGGGTTGAGAGTGAGGCGAATTGAATTTATTGGGTTGTATACAATAATATTATTAAGATTTTGTTAGCATATTAATTTCGGTAATAAATTATTCATTTTTCGTACGTTATTTTTTGATTTAGGTAACAGCTACGAAATAATATAAATTTTTTGCAAAGAAAAATTAAAAGTAGATTCTAGCATAGAAAACCTTCAGGACATCTAACATTAAAAAAGAAGAAAAATTATCACGGTGACGTTAAAAAGTTCATAAAAAATTCTATTTTGCTGAAAATTGTATATTTTTAGCGATAATTGGAAACCTTGAGCATACCCTACAATATTCACCCTAGATATTTAGAATCTAAACGAGGTTTATGCTCTGTTTAGGCTATAAAAAGCCGAAGTAATCAATTTGAATGTAAGTTGTAACCTTTTTTGAGATAATCCAGTATTTCAAGATAAGAAATAACTATAAATAAATAAGTATAAACGACTTTTCCCTAATGATTTTTATTATATTAGTTTCTCCTGAGTTTTCTATGACTAAATCTAAAGAATAGTTTAAGCTTACAAAGTTAAGAATATATTATAATGATGACTTAATAAAGATTAAATTCTCGTTTATCAATTATTAATGAAATTAATTGTTTTTTATTTAATTAGTTTATGTATCATCTATGGATAATAAATCTTTAAATAATATTCAAACAGTAATAAGATATATAAAGTGAAATGTAAAACCTGGATGTGTTTTACTTTTACGAAAAGTTCAAAACGAAGTTCACGAACTTTTGCGCAAAACCATATATAAGTGACTGGCACAATGTCAATGACCTTTTCCTAGTCTCTACATATTATGAGTAAGTCTTTAAAATATTTTCTGACTTTACATTTTTTAAAGAGTTCAGTATGATGATATTAAATTACAAATTTATATAAAAACATATTGATAAAATTTTAACTGCAAAGTATGATATTACAAAATATTATTATTTATTTTTCGTTTATTTACAATAAGCTTTTCATCGCCAAACAATAAAAGCACAATGAATCCCCACCCCTCTCCCAAACATTTACCACTAGCCCAGTCATCGACTGCCACTTAGTTTACTTTCCGCCAAACCCTCCAGCACACAATTATTCTCTTTTACATCCTCCTCACCTAATTATCCAAACATGATTAACCCTCCCTCGCCACAAACCAGCAGTAACGAAAACTACAAACTCGGCGGTCAGCTAAAACCCAGCCAGCCTATCTACATTTCAAAATTCTACGCTGAAAAGCGTGCACAGAGCTGCCAAAGAACCGGGAAGCCAGCGGACCCCCCGGGCTAATGTATGCGGATGCATTTAGCTCACCCGCCACATACACCTTACCTTCTTCCGGCGCAGCAGCCTCCAGTCAAAATGACTCATCCTGTTTGCCGCTTCCCAGTCAAGCTCCTCTCAGCCTCGCTCCCCTTCCAAAAACTAATTCTCAAGCGATCTTTAACGTATCTTCACGTCCACGAGTTTCCATTATTATCCACATTGTTTCCCGAGCTTCCTTCCGCGGACTGGCTCATCCAGCAACTTTCCAAGAGATCAGCTAGAATCTCTCGAACCATTTCCCCAGCGGGGATCTTGGTTCCTTCCGCTTCCATTCGGAGATTTGCCTTAGAGCCGAGCGGCGCGGTATCGATTCGGTAACAGTTTATGCGGGAACGATGACTCGTCTCGTGCCATTTTATCATTTATTATTCAGCTCGCATGTGTGCGCCTATAGAAGCCGCCCCTTCGCGGAGCGAGGGCCGCAGAAAGTATTGTTTGCGCACTGATAGCTCTATTTTAAGCACTAATAGCCTGGCGCTCTATAGGTACAGTGAACCACTCGCGCCTGAATCAAAACTCGCACGCTGATTGACAAAAATACACCAACACACACGCACATTCCGTTGCATCAGCCACGTTGACTAACCACATCCGCAGGGAGCAGCCGAGTGTGAGAGAGGTGAATGCTCACCTATACACGCACACATAGGATGATGAGTCACTCGCGAATCTCCCGTTTTCGGCTATCTCAGGTGCGCGTCACACGTGACCTCACTTACAGACACACACACATACACCCACGAGCACTTGACCCCACTTTAAGAATCACCCTCTCACGGTGCACAGAGATCCATAGGTAGGCGCTGCAGTCAGCACGCCGGTGGCTAGGGCGTCGACGCTCACCCCGCGCTCTACATATCCTGGCAGCGTATCAAGCCCGCATCCGTCAACCAGCCCAGCCCCGACACGCTGACACTGACCATGGGCGCAAGGGTGGCTATAGGCTCGCGTCTACACGCGCTACCGCGAGCCAAAATAAACAAGAGCCGTACATATATATCGACTGAGCCACTGCCCCGCTGGAAGATACCAAAGCGGCTGGCGCGCGCGCGCACGGGGCACGTATATACACACGGATCGTTAGAGACGCGCGGAGAAGGCGAGCACGCGCGCGCGTCCACGGCGAGGGTGAGCCTCTCTCGCACTGGGTGGCCGGCGCTGCGTGGCTTTGCCGCCCGGGCGTCGCGCGCCCCTCGAGCCGAAGGAATCGGGAGATTGGCGCGGCGCGCCGGGCATGCGTCGTGTGATAAATGCGCGCACAGGGCCGCTTGGCACTGTGTACGCCGGCGCGCGCGTGGTGAGTATGTGTGGGTGGGTGGGTGGGGGAGGGCAGCATCGCGTGCTGATAAGCGGAGGGCCGCGGTTGGGAATTAATGTGGCGAGTGGAGGAAGGGATTCAAGGTTAGAGATTGTTGGGTAAGGTCGGGTAAAAATTGACCGGGCTGTTTAGATTTTGGAGATAGCTGGGGGTGGGTAATAATTTTAGGGAGGGAGCTGGGTTGATGGGGAGGGAGTTGAGGGAGAATGGGAGCGATTTGGTTTGGATGGAGATGGTGGGATTGGATTTTTAAGTGGGTGGGCGTGATTGTTTCAGTGAAGTTTAGAGAGTTTATGTGATGGTTTTCTTCTGAGTTTTAGAGTGAGCTTTATTGTTTTAATAAACTTTAAATAATTTTAATGTATACATAAACTTGATGAAAACTTAAATCAAAAAAGAAAGAAGAAATGAAATCTTTTTAATTTGAATATTGTTTGTATTAGTTTTGCGATTTAAAAATGTGTAGCTACAATGTCAAAAATAATTAATTTAACTGTTTGCTCAGTGCAAACTTTAGTCAAAAATTTATTGAATGTTTGTCAGTTTCGATGTTTAAAATGGTTTATTCTAATCAGATTAAGTTATCTTAGATCATATATTTTATTGACACGAGTCATACCTTATCTCAAATGAAATAAAATTTACATGATTGAAATTGATTTTATTTGACTTCTCTAATTTTGTTGAATAAGCTTAACGTGTTTTGAATTTCAGTAATTAGAGTTTTAGTCACGAGCAGACATTTCCTCCTACAAAAATATAAATATAACGTTACTCGACCGCTTGAAAATAAACATTGATTGACGCAAAATAAAATTTGACGAAACGTTCATTAAGTCTAAAATCCGTAATATTAAAAGTATAAAAAGGAAATATGAATAAAAATAGCCAGAGTGAAGAAAGATAGAACAAAAAGAGAAAGGGATTGGCACTACGGTGCGGTGACAGTAGAGTGAGTCTATAGGGTGCAGTTGTATCGTTTATTGCATTAGCGAGTGGGTAACGTGAACGCTGGTTGAGGTTGGGGTAATTGAGCGTGCGATGCACTCGGACGTTATATGGCATGACTGGCACCGAATGAACAGAGGTGATATTTTCGATTTTTAATTTATCAATGCGCGATTTGCATTTATATCAAAATTACTACTGTCACTGATTATTTAAATTTTGGTTTCAATAAGCGTGATGGTGCAAATTTAATAACTATTAATTAAGTAGAATTGTACATTTTAATTTAAATAAGAACGTTATTAATGAAAATTATTATTCTTTTATTATATGAGATTAAGTAGTATTTTAATGACTACTCATACGTATGTAGTTTTAGAAAATTCTACGAACAGAGGCATTTTATTACTAAGTAATTATTTTAACGACAACATAAAAAAATATTTATGAAGTGATATTTACAACGATGAATAAATAAACTTGACCTCCGTAGTTTTAGTAGATGTACTAAGTTACAAAAATATTATTATTGTATGTTATTAATTTTAATATGAATGAATAATATCATCATGTTGATACTATTTTTTCTTAAAATAATGAATAAAATTTGTGAATTTCAACGTACATTTTTTAAACATAAAAAGTAGAATTAAAGAATATTCTTTAAAAGTTTTGAAATATTTTAGTAATGACAGTTTATCTTAGCAAAAAATTATATTTATAGATTATTTCTTTATAAAATACAAAATGTAAAAAAAATACAGGAAGTATTATTGTAAATTTAATGCTGTTGAAGTCCTAAAATATTGCTTGATCTATTTACTTTAGGATTAGTTCAAACGACTTCTAAACTGTGCGGTCAAATGCAGTAAATTGGCTTAAAAACTTTGTTAAAGGATTAAAGTTAGCAGGACAGGCTAATTTTTCGCACAACTTTACTGACACGGAACTAGTGTAAACTAAGCAGAATTACTCCAATCTTTAATCAGATTACTTAAACGCAATACCTTTCATGCTTAGGGTTTATGATAAAAGCATTTACCTCAAGTAAGCATGTCTCTAATCATATATATAGATTTAAATTTATTTGTTAGTGTAGAACAACTACATATTTAAATTTGGAAAAAATTCTATTTTTTTCTATATTAGTAGTAGTGCTATATAATTGTAATTAAAAATAATTATAATGTAGTACCGTACCAAACTTATAAGAGCTTCATTATATTCATTAATTAGTTACTATAATCTAGTTTAAATTATTTATTAAAAAAAATAATTTATTAAAAATATCAAAAGAATAATTTGTTAATGTTTTCGAATGTAAACAATAACAAATCTTGCATCACTTTTTCATAGCAGTAGAGGCATCTAACGGTAGAGTCTTGAACTCTCTCGACTCTCACTCCATCATGTTGATACCGTTTTACCATAGCACAGTACATGCGCTCGAAACTTTCTCGCCGCTAAAGTCGGCAGCGCTTCCATAAAGTACATTCATTGAATAGATTACAAAAAATTTCATCTAATTACTTTGATCCGTTTTATAAAATTATTCCCCATTTTTAAGGAAGAAACCGTTATATATTTAGATAATAAATTAATAGATTTGATGAATTCAATGCCATAAAGTATCGCAATTTATAAATTTGTATACAAATTGAGATTGAATCAAATTGAAAGAAAATACCTACATCTTATTAGGGGAGAGCGGGGCAAGTTGACACAATTTTCAGACTTTTTGTTCTAATTGATACTGTATTTATTTGTTCACTAAAAAAATACATCTATGCCAAAATGTATTCCTTAGAAATTATGAATTTTTTAATTTACACCTTATAAAGAGTAAATTTATTGATTGTTGAAATTTACCACTTATAAAAAGTACATTTTTTTATTTTTCGAAATTGACTCCACAAAAGGAGTATCTTTTATAATTTACTCGATATAAAAAGTTTTCCTGATTTTATAAAATTTACTCTAAAAATTCATTTATTTTCTGAAATTTATTCCTCATAACGATTAAATTTCATCATTTTCCGGAATTTATTTCTTATAACGAATACATTTTTACAAAGAGTAAATTTCGATATTTATTTACTTCTTAACTTTTAGAGAGGAACTTCCACGTACATTAAAACTGTCTATCCTTCCCAAACGCACTGCCATACAATAAAGTCCAATCAAACCCAACCCAAAACCTCCAACCAACCGTCATCAACCCTCTCCCACAACCCCTCAGCCAAAAACTCTCCACCCCCACCTACACCAACTCCCAAAAAACACACCTCATATACCCCCCCCCCTATCCCCATCACACCTGCGACCCGCGACGGCCAATTGAGCGTGAAATTCAATCGTGTCGGTCCCTCGGCTCTTTTGTCTCGCCCGCTCGCTCGCGCGATTGCGTATATATATACGTGTGGGTGAAACGCGCGCTCCGCGCCGAGATAGAAAGAGCTTGTTGTTTGACGCGACGCGACGTTGTTGCTGTCAGGGGCGCGGCCGTCGCGGCTTGCGAAACCGAGGCGGGGTATACAGAATGCATCGATACGAAAAATTGATGTTTGTTCGTGAGTCATGTCCATTGGAGGTGTGGAGCCGTGGTGAGGCCTGTCGATGGCTGTAGTTTTTAAGCGGAGCAGATGGGTAAACGAGGGGGATGGGGTTTAGGGCGATTAGGTGGAGTTTTACAGTTTTAAAGGGGTGGTGATGAGGGTTTTGTGCGAGCTGCCCGTATCCGGTGTGTGAAATGGTTGTTAATTAAGTTCTTTGTTGGATGTTAAAGTGATGGGTTGGGAGTACTATTTTTATGATTTATGACTTATAAATCAGTTTTATGGAATTAATACGTGTAGTAGTATTAAGCATATATATTTTTCCTATACCATCATTAGTTCTGATTAATAATCAATTTTATTAAAATATAGCTTTGCAAATTCAACTACTATTAACGTTCCTTTTAAATTTGCACCTACAGAATTAATTACTATAATACATAAAAGAAACTTAAAATAAATATTTTAGAAACTTCTTATTTTTAAAATAATTACAGTACAAGCTTAAATTACTTAAGTAACCTGCAAAAGTACTAGACAATTGCAGCGTCGAGCCATCACGATGCTAACGCAACGTGCTAATTCGAATAAAACACTTTGTTTTAATCGTTCCAATGCTGTTGCGATAAGCCTTGCGCAGAGCTTCAGTCCGCAAGTGGTAATCAAATTGTCTATTTCTTGTGCAGAAGCGTAAATCACTTATTTCTTGCTGTGATGCAAGCTGAGGATTTTCATTTTCGGCGATGACACTGCAGCTTGTTTTGCATACATTGTCGAAGGTCTTAGGTTAGATTTTTGCATATAGAGAGGAACGTTAGAGAGTTTAAATTTTTTTTAAGTATTCATAAAGTTGTTTTAAAAAAAAAAGTTATGAATAACAGAAGCTATACGTTAATCAATAATGACATTAACAATAAATTTTATAAATTTTAAAACAAACTTTTTATAGTTAATATTATTTCAGAAAATAGTTTTAAAAATATTTAGAAATAAGCAATTCGCTCAAAAACTAATATCTTAATCACCAACCAAACGATACCGATCAATGCAAATACCAGAAGAAACATCTTAGCAAAGGAAAAACACAGCGCTCGAAGAAAAACCTCCAACTTTCCTGAAACATTGTTCGAAAATTAAAGCTTCCGGCGCATAGTTACGCGCACACGCCTCCGTCAGTTTTTTCTATAAATCCCCTTTAATTACTCTTCTTGCAAAAAAGCGGAAACCTCGCGGCATCCAACCTGATTCCCCCCAAGGCGGCGCGCTGCCTCTCGGCTTATACACACCGACGTCCTTCGCATCGCATAAAGCACATTGTTTCGTTCGTCAAGCGACAATTTTATTGTCTTCTCCACGCGGTACTAAGAAATGAGAACGCGCCGGTCTTCAATCTCGCGCGCGAATCACCGCTATAATCGCTAGTTTTTTTTTTACGTAAAGGGAAAATCCTGGGGAGGTCTTTTTGAGAGGAGAGAATCGGGATCGATTCGCGGCTTCCTGGTTGATGACGGAGGTGGTAATTATCCTTGGTGGAGGCGCCTATCGAAAGCCACCAGGCGCATTAGCATGGGTAATTGATACGTTCGTAGGAGGAGCGGGTTTCGCGTTACCGCGGAGAGGTGGTTGTGCCTCTTCTTTGTTTTACAAGAGGAATTCTTGCGGAATCGCGCGATTGAATTAGAGCTTTGGTGTATGGATGAGTATAAGTGGTTGATTAGGGATGCTGTTTTTAATTGTTAGGCAGATGCTTTGCGCACTAAAATTTTTCCTTGTACATAGGTGAAATTAAGATTGAACTCTGCTTGATCAATACTAAAACTAAAGTGCACTGTTATACAACGTCCTTATACGAAAAAAATTCCTACTTTTATAGTATTCCTTTAAATTTCTCCGCTATTTAAACCTCTTTATCGCAGTGAAATCTTACGTCACCACAACAAACGACACCACAGGAAAAGCAAATCACCGGGAATCACATGCAAAATTCCAACAGTATACAAAACGCTCCCTCACATAACCCGCATTTGCATCTTCCCGTAAACCCGCGAATTGCCCGCTAAAATCGAAACCATCCCGAACGAACGTTCAAACCCGCTGCGCCTACTAATCTCGCCGCAAAATCGTCTTCCCCTCATTCGAGATGCGCGATCTCGTATTCCACGATACGCGCTCTCGCGATCGTCTCTCCTTTGTTCCCTGCTCAATTGCTCTCCTGTCTCCGTGGAATTTCGCCGGGCTATCTGCGGGTTGAACTGAGGAAGTCGCGATTTCGGACTTTCTCTTATGAAAAAAATATCGCGGAGGAGGAAGGAGCTCTCCGCAATTTTCGCAGATCGAATCTGATGGCGGAGAGGTGGGGGAGGATCTGCGATAATTTTTCCCTGTAATAACGCACGCGCGGAGCTGTTGTGGCTGATTGTTTACTTATCGGGTATCTAGTTCGTTTGCGCTGTGTGGGTATGAAGCTTATGTGAAGGGAAGAAGGCGGGTAGGTGGGATTATGGGCTGGGAGTGCGGATGGAAATTAAGCAATTAGTTTTGATTTTATTAAAGTTTGATTAGTGATTAGTGTGTGCATAATGAATCTAAAAGTTTATTATTTTTAATATGTCTTATATACAATTATGAGCAACCTTATGGTTATTCATTAAATCCTCACAAAATTAAATTGTTAGGGATTATTGTTTAAAAAATATTAATAAACTTTTGTCACACACAAAACTAAATTAAAAAACTGATCTTACTAAACTTGAAACATTAGCTCTAACTAAATAATGTTAATATTTAATTAGAATACGGTTCAAAACAAAAACCTCTTTAAATATATTTTTCACACGATTCAAAAACAATCGTCTAGCGTTACGTAAAACCGAAGCTATTCATCAAAAAGTACACACAGCTTTAGAAGTACCAGCAGGAGTACACGTCGAGGAACGCTATAGCGAATAATTTGTAATGGAATTGTAAGGCGCGTGATTGTGCGAAGTGGAAAAGCCTTTACTATAATAGCTATTTGCACGATCGATCGAAACCGATCGGCGCCACATCACAGCGGAAATGGAAACTTTTGATTATTCACCCGAGCATCACTTAGATTGGTTCACATAGTTTACAATTTTCAACGTTACATACAATAGCATTCGAAAACGTTTGTGCAAATCAAACAAACCAGAGCGCAAACTTCTCTAATTCAGCCGCAACTCTAAAACCGATTCCTCAGCTTCCTCCTCTCCACCAGCCTCTCAAAACCCAATCTCAGCGAAACCCCCAATCCGGACCGAAAAAAAAATTCGCAGCCTCACAATGAGTCGCGTAATCCAGCAAGTTGCTTACGGCTTGCGCACGTGCGCTCCTTCCTGTTCCGCGCATGCATCGATTTCGCGGAATCCCACAGTCTGGAAAAGGCTTGGGCGCTCATATAATGGAAAACTTGGCGAGCGCGCGTGTACAAAAGGCGCGACCAGCCGCGGCTGGGCTCTCTGTATTTCCCTTATTTGCGTTGAAAAATATAGAGGCGCTGTTGGTTAGATTAGATTAGATTAGATTGGAATCGTATTTGAATGTTATGCATTGCATCCCCATCTGGCGGTTATGATATTGTGTGAAGATATAGAGCTTGGCTGATCGGAGGGATCAGTTATAAAGCTATTCTTCAATAATGTGCATTACTTATTCAAATATTTCTTTTTACTGATACCGTGTCGATTTTCGAGCCAGAGAAAAGACAGCTATCAATTCTGATTTATACTGCCAAAAAAAGTTTCAAAACGAATAAGAAGAATTTGGAAAAAAATTAAAAAGTATTAATTCGTATCATTTGGAAGTCTGAAACCGGATTAAAACCGATTAAAAATCCATTTTCATCAGTTTTAACATACTTTTCTCAGTAGGATAGTGTAACCACACCTAAGGACACAACCGGGACTTAAAAAGGTAAGAAAACGAACTTTCATCCGTGCTCTCAAATATACAGTCTCATCCTCGAGTCCACATAAACCTCATCCCAACACTTATCCTCAGTATACAGGCACCTGTAGGATACTAAGTGCGCATGCGCGATCGCGCAAATGCGTGCACAGTTAGTCATATATAGGCGCCTGCACTTGCGCGCGTGCCAACGGCTCGGCTTTAATAACGTAATAAACGCGAGATAAGCATCGCCGTGCATCTCCTTTGCTGCCGTCTGCGCATGCGCGTTATTACTGTATATATGCCTATATACGTGTATACGGTGTGACGCTTTTGCGTTTTTTTATTACTGGCTGTTCTCTAGTTACGCCGGCCTGTGTGCGTTATTAGGAGCTTCTGTTTCGTTTATTTTTTAGAGGCTGATGAGGTAGTTATAAGATTTTTTTTAATTTGGGTGTAGAGAAGAGTACCGGTTGATGCGTGTTTTGTTGTCGAAACGACGCAAAAGATTAAAACCAGTGGAAAATGTTTGCTCGCGGAAGGTTTGATTTAAAGACGCGTTAAGGAGAAGTTACGGCTTTGACAATAAAAATTATGGATTCCATAAATTAAATTTCCAAAATTTACATTCGGCAATAAACGCCTGCTTAAAGGCTTCGCTCGCTCGAAGCGCCAACGAGAGGACTTCATTTGTCTTCCGAGCTATATAACAGCGAGTACAAACGCGCGTAAAAGTAAAGAAAGAAAGTTAATGGCCACGGCGACATCAATTTGACGAGGCGCAATGCACTTTATGCTGAAATGCTCATTTAGATCGCTATCGATTGTCACGAGCCGAGACACAGAGATAAGAGCATGGGAATTTTTTTTTTTTTTTTAGCGGAAAGTGTAGTTTAAAGAGGACGTTGCGAAATGTCCTAATGAAAATAAACGGTAAAATGCAGGCTTGGGGTTCAAAATAATTAGTACAATGTTTTTTTGGATAAGTATCGAAGTTTGACTGCGTTAGACACGGTAGTAGTGCATTATAAAAATGTATGCTCAGTTCGTTTTTCACTAAAAGTTGTGAACGAATAAAAAGTAATTACTAAAAAAAACTACAAAATCATAACGAAACATGAAACCACCTACGCTTCCGCGAAAACAGTAGTATGAGCCGTCGGCCGCCTTTTGATGAAATGGGCCTCGCGAAGGAATTAATATTTATCAACGTATACATGCGTGCACCGATCGACGCATGCAAATCCCCCTGGCTTTAGTCCAGGTTAATCTGCGCGTCGCACGCTCGGAATATTCATCAGGAGTTCAGATATACTTTTTTCTATTACTTAAACCCACGTTTTTTCAAATGTTGAATAATTTATCAAACTTACGTATGGTAGAGTTGTTGCTGATTTACCAAATATTATTTTACGTAATAATTGAATGAAACTCTAAAGTTGTCGTAAAATGCTTTCAACAAGATGCAGCATAAACTTGAATAAAAAACTATTTAATAGTACGCGAACTTTTTATTTGACTGCGATTACTACTTTGCAAGTCTTCTTCTGCAGATGTTGTTATTTTTAAGCTTGTTTTATTGCGGTTGTAAAAAGATGGTTGTTATTCAGTGTTCACGTGTATTTTTCTCTTATGAATAAACTCGACAGAGTAGAAATTTTTTACAGTGACTGCATGCGCGGCCGTTAATTTTAAAGTTAATTATACCCCACGGATCCAGCAACCAACAGATAAAAGAACTATTTACAAAGTTTCTATATACATATAAGTTACACATCTTAAAACAGTTAAATCTCTAAATTTTTCTAAACAATGAGGAAAAAAAATCTTTCCCATCCCCAATACGCTTCGATGATATAAATAAAAACCTCAACAATTTGTCTAACTGTAACCCATAGATCAGCGCCTAATGAAAACGGCTACTCGCACTCATAAAGATCAATAAAACGCTTCGTTACAATTTCTTTTCTCTTCGTATCCAACCTGTATATACATATACCCATCCCGTAAATACAGCGCGCAACATTGATTAAGTTTTATAGACTCATTGTATACCCCGGCGTTTTTTACACGATTTGTACAAGATGGGAGAAAGGTGAATTAAAAAAGAATGCGCGATACCGGAGGACTAATTATACTGGGGCATTGTCTTCTGGAGTCGCGGCTTCCCAGGAAAATGTTTGTCTTGCCGTGCCGCTGTATTAAACGTCGCGCTTTTTTACATAAACAGCGCCGTTTAAAGGGTATAAATAATTTGCGTAAATCAGCTCTCTGAGTGAAGGCTTCTTAATTGAACTTTCAGTCTATGAGTATACTAAGCGGAATTGTCAGCGGTATAAGAGGGGGATTTATGTACCTTTCTTTTTCTCGGCTGCTAGACGACGAGATGACGTGTGAGAATGCTTCGTCATATTTTTCAGCGCTGATTGCAAAAATCCATCGCGTTAATTCTGTAATAAATGGAAGTCGCGTGGAAGATTGTTCTAACGTCTCTAATCACGCTGGTGTTTCCACGATTGTCGTTTGCGTAAAAAAGTAAGTATGTTAGTAATCTCTTTAGTTTAATAAGAACGATGCGGTTAATGAGGATAGAACGTAAGTAAAAACGGATCGTTACTGTACGTTTCGAATGTTTCGAGGTGTGGGTGAAATCATTGACCTCTAGCCGGAGAAACTTTCGCGAACAAAAATATTTGCGTTTTTTCTCATGAACGGTATATATACTCTTAATTTTTATCCATTCAAAGTATCAGAAATAAGTGAGTTCACCATAATAATCGCAGGTATTATAAAAAGAGCAAAGTAACTGTTTCACGACGAAAAGCATTCACCTCCTAGAAAATCACGATAAGCCTTTTCGCCACATCCGACACCGAGATTCCAAAAATTAACCAAAATCCCACGCATAAATATTTTTATACCGTTAATCGCGGCGTTTATCCTACTAAGGAAGCAATAAAAAGCATCAAACTAAACACAACAAATACACGCATCCGTCGGGGTCCGCAATCGTAAAACAATGCCCATTCCGACATAGTGAAACTCCCCTTAATTGCCCGCCGGTGGTCCTTTGAGCGCCTTAAGGTATAAGAGACAGCGCGCTCCTTGGAAAAGGTGAAATATGTAAAGGACTTCCGTGAGCGCGTGAGCGATGTCCGAATTATGCGGGAAAAGCAGCTAGCGGCCTAATTAAAATTCAGTAAATTACAGCCTCTTATCTTTAGTGTACTTAGGGCGTTTTCTGCCTGTCTTCTTTTTTTTCTTTTTTTTTATAGTTTTCACGCAGCTGGTCGGCTTCTTCCTGGGTGGGTTTCGAATTATGTAGGTCTGTGGAGCTGCCGCGTGTGGTTTATAAACGCGTAATTGCATTCTTTTGTCTTGTTGGGATAAAATTAATGTTGCATAAAATATATCTGTTTGTGGGGGAAAATTGGGTCGTACGGTGGTCTACGTTATCTAGGGATTTATGCGATCTTTATGAAAATTTAGTTACGTGAAATTTTTCGTGAGTGAAGTTTCTTATTTTTGTTTTTTTAATTCGTAGATTTATTAAGGTAGATTTCTAAAACGTAAGTACTTTTCTTCATTGAACTTACAATTAAGTAAATTTATTTTAGGTTACTTATTAATAATTTGCATTAAAACTAAACGAAACTGGAATACTAAAGTTGTTACCAAATATTTAACTATTTTATTTGATTTCAATAAAAATAAACAATTTATTTTTACTTTTATCATAACGCCGCGTTACAAAAAATAACGTAAAATTCACTAATAAGGCAACTCGCTTTTGCGCTTTAAGCTCTAATTGCCGCCTCCTACATACGATCGCACCGCGATTTAGAAAATCGAAGACTCTCATTAACCATTTTCGAACGGCAAAATCCTTTCCATGAACATCCAAGCCGCACCACTCTAACCGCGCCGTGGCTTTCGATTTCAATGGACGGCCTGGCAAGGTCAATCATTAGATGGAAACGTTCCGTCTCCTCTCGAGGTGAAAAGACCTCCCCATCGTTCGTCCAAACGGCGCTAAAGAAAAACGCTCGGCTTTCACTCGGGCTCGATCGAAACGAAAAAGTGTTGTTACTGGATTTTCTATTTTTCGAAAACTCGTTAGTGCCAAGTCGCGTGCGATCGGAACAATGAGGATGCCTGAGCGAGGCAACGGAGCGCGAATGGCAATCGTAATTTCACACCTTCAAGCCTGGTTAATTAAACTACTTCTTGCTGGTGTCTTTTTAGGTGAGCGATTGTTCTATAAACTATGTGGTTTTGCGATAGTTTCTTTTTATGAAAAATCGGTTCAAATGGAAAACTATCTAATCTATTGATTTTTATATAGTTGTTTTTAAATAAAAAATCGTAACTTGGTGTCTCCTTGAATTTTGATAAAAAGTTGTTAACGTATTATTTAAATTTTTTCACTTTATATCTTTTAAAACATCTTAATTTTTTGCAACAATTGCATGTACTCATTTTGCACATTCGAACTAGCTCCACATCCAACCAAACAACAACATTAATTACACAACACCTCACCACGATCTAAATAAAGTTATCCCAGCTCCAACCCACTGAACAGCAAACACCAAAGTCCCACCACCTATCCATCAAGCATCCACCCATCCGAAAAATCGGCACCTTCATACACACGACCGTACCCTAGCCACGCGCAACATAACCCACACTAACCAACTCCCCCGCAAAGTCTCTCTTTAACCTCAACCTTGAAAGAGCCGCCGGATTAGGATATTTAGGTCTCCGAGCCTCCCAGCCTCTCGCTCTCGCAAAAAGCGCGTGGAAAGGGAATCCCGAGTATGTGGGACGACTGCGAGAACGGATATACGTATATATCCCCCGGGTCCTTCCCCGACGTCCGTTTTTTCTTCTCGCCACCTCTCCCACATGGATGCATGTGCAGCTCCTTTGCGCGGTAGCGCAAAGTAGACAGAGAGACAATAGGAGCGCGGGCGGCCGTGAGGTACTGCTGCTGCCGCGCACATAATTTCACTTGACTTTCGCTTCTAATTAATTACAAGCATTTGATATCCGCTCTCGGGAAATGCACCGCTATAATCACCTTGAAATAAGGAGCGGAGGAAAACGTAGGGAAGGACTGAGGTGAGGAGAACTACTGCGCGGGGTGAAAGGACTGGGATTATTGCAATATGGAATTATAATGGTTTAATCGGCGAGGTGTACGATTGCTTGAGTTGTTGGTTTCTTGTGAGTTTTTATGGAGGAGAATGTGAACTTGACGTTTCGTCGGCTCGTTGAAGGCTGAGATTGCGAATTAAATCTTAAAAGGGTTCGAGGGGATAATGATGATCAGATTATTGATCAGATTGAGGACAAAGTACCTACTATTGGTCATTTTTATGAAATACCCTTGACGAAGATTGCGTGGGAATCGTACGCTTGAATGTGTGTGTCAGGTACCCATTGAGAAGGAACGTTCTATTTGCAATCTGTTATCGTACTACTGCTTCGTCTAGTAGAATCGGGACTGTTTCTCTGAAGTTGAGAAGAAAATTTATGCCTTTAAACAATGATTTGAATTTCGCAATAGGTCTAGATTAGAAAATACCACACTACAAAGTTTGTACACTAAATAGCTTAACACCTACAAACTTACTCTTAACTGATATAGCCAAGTCCAATGTGTTACTCAAACTATTTCCAAATTCACAGTCGCACCCTTCTCAGCAGCACAAACCAAAAGAAAAAAAAACACGAACTCTTTCCCAAAGAGACACGAGCGACCCGCAAAATTACATTCCGCTCGTGAAGCATGCTCTGTGTGTGCCACCTCGGCAGCGCAACGCGTGCAATATTTATAAACCCTCGTGCGCTCGCGGCATTCCATCCACGTATATAGAACAACGGCAACATGCCGCCAAGGCCTCAAATCGCTCGATTAATCGAATTTGTACGACGGCAACCCTGGACGTCGACAATGACAATTAACTAGATCAATTGGTCGATCTGCAACGACCGCCCACGTGTGCTTTTACCGATAAAGTTTCCCCACGGTGGGGTAAACTTGGGATCTGATGAAAAAAATAGCACAGTGTTGTGTGCTACGGGCGAACGTAAAAACGGGATACATCAATGGCAGCGACGTTGTTTGTCCGAGTGAACTATACTGAGGACAGTCCAGTAACAGAGCGGTGTATTGAGCAATTGAAAAGGTATTAGATGAATGATTAATGATCAGGTGGAAGGAATTTTATCGTTTTGCGCGATTGAAAGCTCCGCTGAAAAATCGCTTGAAATCTAAATTAGGAATGGCATTTCAGCCGGAGGAAAATGTTAATTAGATCAAGCGCTATCTGATCAAAATCAATTTACAAGTTCCAAGCTGTATATCTGAACTAGTAGTATACGTTGAAGATAAGAACAAATTTATTATTTTGCAATACTCAACTTCATTCGAGAACAAAAAGGATCGCCCAATCATTCGACGCACGAAATACACCATTCCTTACATCCTTCCAAGACTCAACGTCATCCCAGAGCAAAAAAGTCGCCGATCGCACTCTCGCAAGAGAAAAAACTATCGGCCAGCGAGTCCCAAACCTTCTTCCCACTCTCTTTTCTCTCCTGCGCGTCGCGGCTCAACAATCCCGCAGTCACCGCATTCTAAAGCAGGTATACTCGTACCACACGCAAGTGCCTTTTTATCGTCGCGGCGGTCACAAAAGTTTCGTATTCCGGGCGACGTTTACACGGACACGGTGGCATTAAAGTTTTTCAATTAGGCATCAGGCTAATGCGGATGTCGTGCGAGCCGAACGTTTCGTTTCCTTTTCTTCGCGGAGGATTTCGCTGAATTGCAAGGGCAGAGTAAATAAATTCCGATTGTGATGCCGAAAGACTTTAAAGAGGCTCTCGCTCCAGGAGCTCATCGATTATTCGGTATTATTGTACACCGAAGAAGGCATTATATGCCGAATTTGAAGCCGATTGCGTATGCATTGGGACGGGGAAAAAATGTCGGAGGCATACCAGGTCGACATAAATTACGTGGATGGGCTTGTTTTACGATTGGACGGGCAATTTATTTGCATTGGGCGATCATCTGCATGTAATTCAATTGATTTAATTGTTAAAGAAGGTATTGAAACTCTAATTTTTATCAGATGTGCAGAATTATCGAAGACTAAAAATGTCGACAATAATACTTTTTATTCTCAGTCTAAGACGAAGAAGACGGCCAAAAGCAAAGGATCGTTAATATAAAGTCTCATCAAAGTCATTTTTACTCAAAATAAAACTAAAGCAACATTACATCACAAAAGTCAATCAATGCCGTCTCTTTTTCATGAATACATGCTCAAGTAGTTCTAAGCTTGTGTATTTATAGATCAATCTCGATTACGCGTTATGCAACGGGTATAAGGTGCGTTATGCTGCATCGGTGTGCACAGAGTGCGAAGCGCGTCTGCGTACGGCTTGTGTTTGTAGAATCATCTTTAACGACTCAAACAAGAAGATTCGCAGTGACGTGCATATCATCAACATGACATAGATTTATCGTCGGTTTGACTGAAGCTGATGCGCCGTTGATTTATAGCCTATCAAAACAGGTATTGTTAAGTTAGCGATCGCGCTGACGTACGAGAATTGGAAAATTATTATGGCGTTTAAATGAATGCTGAGAATTAATAATTTTGCATAATGCGCCTAAATTGATGTTTGAGTATTTGCACCTTTGCTTATTGGGAAGGTAACAATGACGATAGATTTTGCTTAGTGTTTCAATTATAAATGGATATTTTGTAGAAGAAGCTTTAGAAAATTGATTTATTAGAATGTAATGTATTATAAATCAATAAAATTCTTCATTTGGAATAAAAAAAAACAACTACTAATGGAAATATATAGAATTTCGGTGATAACTTATCTGAACAAACATTGATTTATGCAAATAAAACGCATATATTTCAAAGTAATGAAAGGAGACTGCACCCAACTATAAGAGGGTTAATAAACTTTAGAAACCAAAATTCAACACCAATTTAAAATGATACATGGCTTCTTAAGAAAGTCCAAACGGTTAACCAAAAGAACGCTTAC
>JAPYZA010005799.1:0-14241 GCA_030522685.1 Eupelmus azureus | reverse complement strand
CCCCTCCACGAAATCGACAATCGAACCACCCCCTCTCTAATTTTTCGCCCCCCACGAGCTCGCGCGATGGCCAATAGCGCGCGCTTTTCATTACGCCCCACCACTACACCCAATACAAATGATCCCCTAATCACAAATTTAATCAACCCGCTACGCGCGTCGACGCAATATTCATTTCGCGCGTCTCCGCTAGACGTAATTAACGCGTGCAGTCATTCGCGAATGATATAATTCGCGATTAAAAGTCGTGCGTGCATGTGTGTGCTGCTCTCATTTTTTTTTAATGCTCGCTTCTTCCGTCGTCGCTCGAATTTTTACAGGGGCGCAAATATGCGAGCGCTCGGCGATTGCCGCGCGTATAATGACGACATTGTTCCCAGGGCGATGCGCGCCGATAAACCAGCGCGCGTGTAAAACGCAAAAGCGAGAAGTGCTTTTCTGCGTAGATATTTAAAAGGCGCTCGTTATACGCGGCACGAGACTCACCTACACCCACCCCCCTCTCCGCGATGGATCGCGCACTATACCCTCGTCTCTTTTTAGTGCTTTGATATAGACTTTTACGCGCTCGTGCATGTATACACGTATACTCCGACTCGGCTGTAATGTCATAGTCCGGCTGTGCTCGCCGACTGCATTTTTTACGCTCTCTGGCTTTACGCCCTTTACCCCCCCCTCTCTTTTTTTCATCCTGCTCCTCGTCTCTTCCGGCTCTTCGCTTTTTTCAATGCGCCGGGCCGGGCTGATTTTTTTTATCATACGAAAAAAGAGAGAGCGGGGAGGAGGCGGACTTTCGGCTGGGGAGGTAAAAAGTTGCTTGATTAAAGTGAGTTTCTTTGCTTTAGTTTTGCGCGAAGCGCTTCAAAAGGATGTTTGGCCGAGGGCCTCGCGATAAGCCCGAATGAGCACGGATTGCGTTACGTCGATTTGATGGAGGAAATTTTTATTAGCTCGCGAGTTCGTCGATGCGTAATGAGAGTCACTTGAGATTTCATTGTTTAGGGGATGGGGGCGGATTGAGAGTAGGGATTTCGAAAAACAAGAGGTATTGGACGTTGAATATTTAAATTTCTTAGGTGAGAAATTCTTTTGTGCTGGATATGTTAATCAAAGTTTTAACGCTTGAAATTTATTCACTTTTTTTATGTACATGCATAAAGTAAACACAGAAAGTTTGCTATTTTATGAATTTGCAATGCAAAATCATCGTTATTTGGTGAATTTTGAAAGATACAGAGAAATTGAAAATTTTCATTTTTATGCAATTTGTTTTGCTGGCATTGACGAGAGAGCACTGAAAATACAATTTTTTTAAAACAAACGTTAGTGACGGAATAGCATTAAAATAATAATAAGATAAATATAATCCGATTACTTCAAATTAAACTGTTCCTCATCGAAAACCTTTAAATACTATTAAATAGAGAAATAAAATAAACTCGCAATGTAGCTAAGAGTTTGTATATTGTATCACGTTATCGATAATAGAGTTCCTTACTGTAGAAGGAGGCTTAAAACGCGTATTTTCTCCTACAACTCGTGAATCATAACTTTTATAGTCTTATAATGCTGAGTCAAGGTGTTCTTCGAATGTTCCCAGAAGGATTTTATTTCAATATTACAAACAGCAAAGAGTTACTGATAAATTTTAAAAACTATTTCAATACTACGACCAAAATTACCTGGCCTTATACAGATAAAAACTCTTAAAATCCTATTAATAATTCATACCTGCAATTCCTCCACCTCGAATTTATTAATCGTTCGATGCTTAAAATAGCGTCTTTAGAGTATACCAAATGGCCATTATTAATTCACCAATACGGCGCAATTTGTCAAAACTTCCAACTTATCGGGAACGGCCGTAAAGTAAATTATCATTGCCCACGACTTATATATATGCTCGCCGTTTTTATTAACTTTTGCAACGACTTGGCAGCAGTTCTTTTTTATTTATTCCGAAATGCCACTCCTATTTAGCGTCTCATCGGCTACTTAGCTCTGTGCATCGGGCGAGCTAACTATTTATGTACTTCAGAACTGACGTGGCTACCTCCGAGTGCCCGCGAGTGACTACTCTTAGCTAGCGGAAATTCGACCACCTATAATCAAGTAGTTAAAGCAGTTTAATGCAATTTGCAATACCCAGAATATGTGAGATTCTAATTACAAAGTTGTACGCGGATATTTAGGAATTGATTATGCCTTTGCGTTAAACAACCCGCGCGCGCGTCCTAAAATATACATTTTGACTATTTCCAAAGTTTCGGGAGCAAACATTGCGATTGCCATTTTCGCTCGATAAAATTGCACGATCAGGATCAAAATTCGCATCCGAAAATAAACTATCGAGTCCACGATAAAAATCATTACGGCAACTCATCCCGATTAAAAGAACTCAATAGCCACCCAATAACATCCCGCCGACCGCCGAATCCATTTAAAACCTTCCTGCGCATTGAAATCGCGAACAACAAACTGTTTTTCCCGACAAACTTTCCCAGCGACATCCCCCGCCGCCCCCCCCACCCCCACCCCCCCCCCCCCCCCCCCCCTCCCATTCCCGCGCAGCCCGTGAAGCATCAGTCTCGTGTACAGAGTGAAAACGAACGACATCAATCAGCCGGCCTTTACAGTCTCTTTTCGTAGCGTCGCACTGATGGACTCTCTAGCTCCAGCGTTCGCCACGTACACGTAACGCAGCAGTAGCTGCCTTCGGGGGGCCATCGCGTCATATAATTCCGAAGGGCAATTCGGCCACGGCGTCGTCGTATATAGCTGGCGGCGCGAAAGCTCAGCGAAAAAGCGAGCGCCCTCGTAACCGTAATACTAGAAGGGGGGGCCCTGCGTAACGGTAGTGCTGGAGGGGGGGGGGGGGTAACGTTGTGGATCCGATAAATACGCAGTGTAAACGCCGGGCTGACGCACGTTCCGGCAGGCGTGTTAGAAGGCCTACTTCGGTCGGGCTCTCGGTGTATGATCTGTACTTTGGGCTCGAGTTGAGCTAGAGCTTGTTTTTAGGTGAGAAAGGGCTGGGAGTGGCTGGTATAGGCTATAGAGAGCTTTTATTTACATTGCGAGCAGAGAGATGGGGGACGGGTTTTACGCGGAATTGAGGATGCAAACAGACGTGATCAAGAGGATCTTATCGGTCTGCGAGATGGGAATCTCGGCGCGGCCCGAGACGCGCGATGTGCTGGATGGTCGGATAGGGTTTTCGGTTCGGGACGATGGGTTTTTGAGTGCGGTGTACGTGCTGGGAGGATGATTTACGAGGATATTGAATTTCGGTTATCGGAGGTAGTGGGTTTAGGCCGTGTCGTTCGTTTATGTGGGTTGATATTGTCGGAGTTGGTGTTTTAATTTTGTTAAGAACGAGCGACGAGGGTTTATTGGGTGTTGGATGAAATTTGAGAGGAGCTTTTGGATGAGAACCGGGTCAAGATTTATAATTAAAAAGAGCGCTTTTTAATAACTTTCAGTAACATCACACGTATTTATTTATATAATCCATTACCACTCTGCGAGTATGAAATATTTCTGTTCATTCTCTTATGTTATCTTTCATTTACACGAAATAACCGATACTCCGAACTAACGATTTAGTGTCACTTACAAAAATACAGTATCATACAAAATTTCGAATTTTCCGAAATAGAAATAGACTACGATTTCAATCAGCATTACGGCTCTTCCACGACAGTATTTGCTTTTTGCCATAAATAAAATCAAATCATCCGAATGCACCCGGCCCGCATTATATTACATTCAACGTGAGCAAACATTGACCGATCATTTACAACTTTACGCACCGTTTATTTATCAATTCACGCCAGATTCACTGATAAACTTTACACCGATCATCTGCATTTTGTTTTTAAACATACAATAAACTCAAAGCCATAACCATCAGACGCTGTCGCGCCTTATTCCTCGCGAGGAAGAAAAAAAAAGTGCATCGCCTCCGTTACTCGAGCGCAATTAATGAGTTCTTTACGCGGTGCACTAAAAGCGGCGCTATACGCCTCAGAAAGAATATATACACGTGGAGCTGGGTCTCCCTCAACACTGGAAGCAGCTCGCGCACGCGCGTAGACTTTAATCCTTATATCGGAAGATCGGCGTATCCGCATCGTTAAGCTTTACTGGTTTGCATTATGGTTGATACTTTCATTGAGAGGAGTAGAGCGCGAGAGCGGAGCTGTTTCGCGTGCCCCTCCCCTACGCCGATGTATATAAACTTCGCTTACGATCCGTTTCCACATTGAAAACGCTCGTAAAACTCGCTAAAGTCAACTTCATATTCAAGGATCGATTCCGGCGCATAACGGAGGAATAGTCGATGAGTCTCGCTGAGCCGGAGGAGGAAGTTTAAAATATATTTACAACGCGAATAAATACGCGACTCTCATCATCCTTGCGCGAGCCAGTTTCTTTTCACAGTGCAAGGGAAGTAGATGGCGCTACTTGGCAAGTTCTGTTTGAATTTCGCGCGCACGCGTTCGCGCAGGCGCATAAGTGAATTTTGAGGTTATGGTGTGAAACAGCGGTATTTTTGAGTTCATTTGATTCAGATGAAGTTGGTACCTTATTTTATTAAAAATTGATAGACTTCTCGGACGATTTTTTCTATGCTTTTAATTTTTTGAGAATCAATAAAAAAAATCAACAACTAAAAAATATTGTTCAATACATCGGCGATAAAATGACTTTAACCTCATATGAACTTTTCACCCACTCTTTGTTCAAGCGCGGATTCGAGGTTAAAATCACTTTCTCACATTTGTACCGAAAATAGCTTTAACGATTTGCTTGGGATTCAATCGTATTATATTCGATATAAATTATGAAATTTTATGTTTGCAAATTAAATTATTTCACATCTATTAATTATATGCGCAAGTGTTAATAATTTTGCCATTTTCTGTTATTTTAATTTTATCCAGTGCAATAGTTCAAATTCAATTATTATATTTCAATTAACACTATTGCTTTTAAGGAAAATTTATCATATTTATAAAATATTTACTCACGTGGATAATCCACAAAAATTAACATTCAATATTTATCAACATTAGTATCGTAAATTTTTTACATCCTTAAGTGCTCGGCACAATTAAAGCTTTCACATCCGCATCTAAAAATTTATTACATTAAATAATTTCGCCCTTACGTTTTTCCATTTAATCTCCAATCTCCATCCGATGTGCTTACGACTCCTCTTTACAACCTCATTAAGCCCTCGAAAAAAAGGCATCCTCTTTTTTTCGGGACCCAAGAGTTCGCTACCTAACGTAAGTTAATTCAACTTTCCTCAGCAGCGGCACAGTCGCAGAAAGTGCGATGAACCTTTTCATGAACTTTCTGTGCTGAAGAGAGCAAAAGAGAAAGAGAGAAAGAGAGGGCACGCGACTGAGAGATGAAGAGACATCCTCGCGGCAAGTGGCTTAGTGAATGGGCCAGCGGCGCTTTTATTATGCGGATCGACAAATCCGCAACACCGAGCTTGCAGCACTTGGTGACGTCGCCGGTTTTCCGCGAGCCTCGCTCGCCCCCCGGCGAACTCTCGCGTGGCCTCCCTCCCCTTCCGCCCCTCTTCCGGCTCTCGTCGCCTCTTCCTTTCTTTTTTATTTTTTTTTTCGCGACTATAACTCTTTTTTTCTTTTTCTTTGCGCTTTACTTTCGCTTCATTTTTTGATTCCATTCATGCTGTGAGCTATTATGTAAATAAATAGTCTAAAGCAATCTTGGTGTAATGTGGGGCTCTCTTTTGCTTATTCAGATTATAACTGTTATGAAATAATAGTTGAGTTTTTTATTAGTATTCGATTGTGTTTCATTTTTGATTGCTCATTAATTCTTGTATTAAATAAATGATGCCGAAGCAAATGGATTATTGTAATTTTGAAACAAAAACGAAGATTCTTGTTGTTTATTATTGATCTGATTTTGCAGTAAAATAAACAAATAAATAATTTCAATTACTTTTAGTAAAATTTATATTTATTAATGTTATCAGCTTAAACTTACTTTCTTAAATTAATTATTATTATAATTAGTTCATAAATGCGAAACTTGGAAAAGCATGGTCGGGCATTAAGTGACTTAAAATTAAATGACAGTTTTCAAAAATATAAGGGTTAAATTAATTCTGCTATACCTTATGCTACAAATAATTACTGCGTCGTAATACAGAATTTTAAATTGTCCAAGAGTAATTATTTTCAAATAAACAGAAAAAAAAATAAGAAATAAAACTAATTAATTATTGTAAATTAAATAAAATATAATAAAATTTATAATAGTAAGAATTATTCCATTAAAAAATTATCTAAATAAACTATAAACAATCCAACCAATATGACATAAAGATTACAACCTCAATACTTAATCTCCTCTCAACAAATCCTCAATACAACATCTCACCCAAACCCAACAAGTAATCACCAATAACACATCAGTGAGCCCCCTCCCATATCCCGGTCCACCCTCGGCAGTCTAGTTCGCACAACATAATCCACCCGCGACAAATAAGATCTCTCCCTCGCCACTCTCTCTATCTCTCTCTCTCTCGCTCGCTCTCTCTCTCTCTCTCTCTCTCAACCCTCATACCTACCTCGTTTCCCTCTTTATCATAGCCTCGCGCGTGCTCGCATTCCCCGCACGAGTCAGTCGACTCGACGGCTCGTTTTATATATACAACTACTCCCGCGACTTGAACCCCCCCCCCCCTCATTCACGCGTTCGCTTCGGCCCGTCTTTAATTACCAGGCGAAGCGTTTTCAGTCGCTGCGCCTAATTATCCTGTTAATAACCCCGTCGTCTTGCGCCCCCCAGAGCCTTCCTCATACTGAGCGCTGCTGCAAGCCCCAACTGTGACTTATACCGTTTCCACGCCGAGCTGTATCATTATTAATACTCGCTGAACAAATGCATTATGTGTGAGGGAGGTATGTATAAGCGCAAACGAATGTTATATCTCGACATAGGAAAGCTTTTGCTCGAAATTGTTGCGGATGCGCGAGGTGGATCCTTTGTTCTGGGGAGCGGCGTTTAGGTTTGATTGTGATTTGAATAATTGTGAGGCGGGTTGGAAATTGCGCTGGTAATATGTGTGTCACGAGCGATTGTCGATCTCGTGGGGGTGTATTTGCTCGTTGTAGTGTTCGTTAATCGTGTGTTTTGAGTTTAGGGCGGTGTTTAAGTTCTGTAGATACCGGTAATTATGGACATTTATTTTTTTCTATTTAATTTGCAATTTTGGAAAAAATAGATGTTTTTTTCGTTCTTGTAGTTTACAAGTAGAAGTTAATCAGGTTCAAAATTAGAAATTGATATAATGAGTTTTTGTAATTATCGGTAACTATTTATGATAAGACCTTCAGATTATTTCATTATTTTTTCTGAATGAAATTCGTGTCATATCAGTTTATGAATTATTATTAAGCGCATATAGTATTAGTAAGCAAATGTACAAGAAAACTAATTGAATTGTAAAATTAGAACAGCCTCGAAAAGTTTTGAGAGCACCATCCAATCTTTCAATTGACTGCTTATTTTACTTCGAGTTTTGATTAAATATCTAAGTTTATTTCCACCTTCTCCTTCATTTCATCTAACTAAACCTAGAATTTTAAAAGTACAAAGTTCCAACTCGTAATTGATAACTTAAATAAACCCCGGATCGAAATGCATCGGTAAATAATTAATATAAAAAACTTCAGCCAACCAAAACATCACTCTCCTCAGATTTACCACACCCACACTTACAACTTCACAACATTCACTTTTAACTTTAGCACCCGTATCAAATCACTCATCAAACACTAACAAACAAAAAAAGTCACAAAGCCATCCCCAAAAGCTCTCCACAAACAAACCCAGCTCTTATAAACAGCAGCCGGGCGTAGATAAAAAAAAAACAAGTCCCGCACGCGCCAAGTACCTTCTTTAAAAACTGCATCGCCTGCCTTCTTAACACAACAAACACAAAGAGAGCGCAAGCTTAGAAATAGAAGATCCTCCAATCTCCCTCTCTTTCTAAAAATAGTCGAGAGGCAGCAAGGTGTCCTTTCGGATCACGTCTCCGCGCGATGGCCTAGCTTGGCACGCGCTCTTTAAGAGGAGGCTGCATCTGTTCCGCGCTTGCGCGAGTCTCGACGTTATCCTCAGCGACGTGTCTCCGGCACTCTCGTTTCTTAATTATTCAATTAAATAAAGCCGGCCGCCGAGGAAAGAGAAACAAAGCGGCGGAGACAGTGGGAGGCGCGTGCCTTGGATTTTCGACGGTTAATTCGATATGAAGTCGAGATATTTTTGTTGAGGAATTCAGAAGGGTTGGCTTTATGTATACGTTGTTCTTGAGGATTCTGTGTTTGGGTTAATTATAACGTATTGCTAAGTTAGAGGAAAGCTATTATTTCCAGGGGGTATCAAAGGCAAATTACATCGTCACGGGTGTATATTTTTAGAGTCTAGAGTTTGATATCCACGACTAATAAACACTTATTTTCTTTTTCTTTTTTACCGCTGAATCCATAAGGCTCTACTCTCGCTCTCCCCGTTACAAATAATGATGCAATAACTTAAGCAATAAAAGGTATAAAAAAAGGCGGCCGCAAGTGGGTCAACTTTTTACGGCCAACTTTTTTTTTACCCTCTCCGAACGCCGCAGCGCGCGACAGCATTGACAATGACTGTGGCGGAAAAAACTGTGCCACTTTTTCAACCATTTCGCGCGAAGTATCGTCCAGCCGTAAAATACAACTGTTCCTCAAATTTTCCTATTGTTTTTCCCTCTCTCCTCCCAGCCGAGTGTAAACTAAATTTACAAAAGAACGTAAAAAAAGAGAGAGAGAAATGAGCGAGTCTCGAAACAGGAACAGAGTCGCCGCCCAGGGCGTAATCACGCTCACGAATTCGTGTCGCGGCTCTTTGTTTCTTGGGCTTAGGAGGCGGGGGAGTGGATATATACGGAAACAGCTGGGAGAATACGCGATAAATACTCGAGCTGTCGGCTTGTATACTCGCTCCCCCGTGACGAATCGCGTTTCACGATTTGGTTAATTATCGTTCGGTCTGTATCATTCATTATCCTTGCCGCGGCTGCTTGTCAGTCTCTAAGAATTTTAATTCAATTTCCAACGCGGAAGCTCTCGCAGCATTCACAGGTAGGAGGCTCTTTGGGCCCCCATTGTGCTCTCTCTCTCTCTCTAGCCGTGAATTCATTATTCTTTCCTTTTCTTTTACTACCTCGCGCCGCTCACCATTTTTTTCTCCTACTCTATCTCTCTCCCTCTTCTCATCCTCTTTATTATTATAGACGAATCGCGCAAAGCGGCGGCCGCATTATTTCATCAGCGACGGGGCAAACGAGGGACTAACAATGGGCTCGAGCTTGCGCAAAGTGTCAATGAATCTTCAAAGCGACAATTGAACAAAACAAGAGAGAAGAGGAAAAAAATGAAGGGGGAGAGAGAGAGAGAAAAAAGAACGGCGAGCTTGCAAGCTCGTTCATATTTTTACCTGCTTGCGCCCTCTCGTTAATGACACAAAGTGCATTTCATTAGCCTCCAGACCGTGCACTCGCAGCGCGCCGCGCTTATTCCCTCTATCTCCCGCGTTTCGCGGTGAAAAGTGAGGAATACGTACGGGAGACGGGCGAAAACATTTTCCGAGCAACAATGAAATATGCCGGCCGGAGCGCGCGACTTTACGCCGCAGGTAGTAAACACGAGGCCGGTAGTTTAACGAAATGCGCACAATCTCAGGGGGGAGGCGGCAAGCCAAGGCGCCATAATGCTCTTTTAAAGCTCCTCGGCTAACCAGATTTTCCCCGTGATATACCGTTTTAATTTTCATACGTAGCCGGCGCGTCGCCAAGCCGGAGCTATTGCCTCGCGGCGAGCCGAGATTGATTTACCGCGCCGACGCGTGGCCACGACGCTAGCTCTCCTGCCGCCGCTGCTGCTGCTGCTTCGGCGCGCGACTGTGTAGCTCGTGTATACACGGCTTGATGCATTCTGCCGAGGGTGTTGAGCGAGTGCGTGACGTGCGGAAAGCTCACATCGAATGTAAAAAGGGCGGGAAAAAATGAATTAAAAGCGCTAGTAGAGAGGGAGGCGAGCGGGATGATTTGAATCGGAGCGGGTGAGCTTTTTTGCGAAAGCTCGAGTTTGATATTGTGCGTTGCCGAAGCTTTTTTGCGACGGCCCGTTTCAGAGTTTTTCGTTCGAGCTTGCGAGCTTTGAATTGCATGTGTGTGTATTATACGCGCTTTTTCTGCGCGCGAAGCGGAGGACGCATTGCCGGGGCTCTGTATTTCGAGCTTGCGATTATGAACTTGCGCGAAATGGGTTGAAACGGCGGGCTTCTTGCGAGATCGGAGATTGCGTGGGATGTTTTGCGCGGGACTGGATGTTGTTCGGGAACGATGAATACGTGGGATATTGAACGTTATTACTCACGTCAGCCGTTTGAATAATTATTGCTGGAATTATTTTTTGCCTTTTTCTTTCAATATTTTAATGATTCCTAGAATTTTTTATTTAGAAACGTGTGTACAATAATTCTGTTCAGTAAATTTTTAAAAAATACGCGATAAAGTTCCACATTTATAAATTATAGAGTTTCGAACATAATTTTTGTAAAGTTCAAATGTTTTAATTAATTACTGGCGAAAATTTAATTGTTTGCTTCAATATCTTTTCCAGTTAATATTTCGTGTATTGTTTTTACAACTTGCTAACGCTTTCAAATAAACAATTTCAAAATACAAAACCTTGTAAATTATGCATCAACTACACAACAATCAATTTCTTTATTGTAAATTGTATTTAAAAAAGCTCACAATTATTATAATGTTCACATTAGTTCAATATTTCAACAAAAAAATATATATCTAACTAATCTGCCCCCATTCAAACACGAACCCCGCAAGACGACTTCACAAATTCAAACCGATTTTCAACTACGCAATAATACCCGAGCACGCCTTGCCATCAAATCCCCGCAAAAACATATTCCCAGCCAGCTCCCAAATTCAGATCTCCTCCTCGAAGATGAAAATTCGACACGTTCGGTGAAAATCCTCCAGCCTCGGTCACGTATACACAGATTCCGTACGCTCTCCCGAGATCTCAACATGCACTCCTCCACATACCCTCTCCGCATACCTACACTACTCGCATAAGAGAGTCGTCAACACTAGCTTGAAGAAGGTCGCGTTACACGACGCCGGTACTTTCCTAGCGCGCGCTGTCTCCCTCGCGATAGTCGAGGGGCCTCCAGGCTTATTGTTTTACAAAACCGCGGCGGGCGGCTCGTTTTCCACGTCGAGCTGCGCATTTTTCGGTCTCTCCCCTCTCTGTGCACGCGCGGGCGGTAATTTTTTTTTCTTCCTCGTCGGGGCTGCGGGCTCGTCCCCTTGTGTCTTCTTTTCAGTTCGTTAATGACCGGCTTCCGATGCCGGCAGCGAGGAATGAGAATTTTCTGTTTCTGAAGGATGGCTGTGAGGACGGGACGGCTTTGGTTTTATGGGGAAAGTTTGAGGGGAGATTGATTTTCTTTTGAGGAATGTATAAGAAATGTTGACGAGTGGTTTTTTTACAGCTCGTTCGGCGGATTTTTGTAGGCGAGAGGTTGCTGGGATTTAGTGGCTGAGCGAGTTTTTTTGTGGTGTTTAATTTTAAGATATTTGGGAATGCATGCATATAAAAGTTTTAATGGAGGTTAATAAAACAGAGTTTATAGGTTATTCTATCAAAGATTTAAGCGCTTGGCCTCACGAAGAAATGAAATATTAAAAGGTTCTTACTTATTTTTAATAAATATTTTACGTGGCGTAATGCAAAGCTGCTACAAAAAGAAAATAAATCAATTTTAATCAGCTAAGTACCTTCAAGTTCTTGTTCAATACTAAATAATTATAATAATAAACTATTCATTACAATTCTAAATTCAACCCAATAAATTAATCGGCAGCAGCAACTACTTCAAACATTATTCACAAATAAACTTCCTCCGCTCATCCTCCATCACAGATTAACCATTAATATCCACGCGATTCCCACTCCAGATGCTTTTCATCGCGCTTTTATAGCCGCAATTTGTATTTTGTAATTGCAAAATAATGAGAAAAGAAAAGAGGCCGAGCGCAATAACTCAATTAAAACTTGGGCGCTTCACACACCATGTAACTACCTTCTCCCAACCTCTCTTATTCCTCTTATTGAGCTTCTCGCAATTCCCTCCACCCCCGCGTCGCTTTATTTTTTCTCCACCTCTCTCGCAACGAAGTAATTTTTTTCCCTTCGCCACTGTTTCACCAGCGGCGGAATTCATTCTTATATACCAATGAATCGAGGCTTCTCTCCTTGTTTTCTCTCGCTCCGCCGCGCACGTATACATTCGGAGGAGAGGAGCGATCGGAGATTGTTTTTTTCTTTTGCGCCTCGCGCGCGCGCTGCCGCCGCCTTATAACCGTTCGAGGAGAGCAAATAAAGCACGAGGGAGCCAGGCGCATTCTCGCCTCGGGGGCGCGAGGAGCGCGCGGTTTTAGCGCCATACTCGCGCAATTTTCCAGCGCTGTTTTGCTTCTTCTTCCTCTCTAGCTTCGTCTCGCCCTCCTCTCTTTTACGGGCGAGGGAAAATTCGCGCGCGCGCGAGCAAGAGAATTATTCCTTTCGGTAAATCAACGGTGTCGCCACCCCCGCATTACGCGCTTTTATACGCTCAGACGTCAAAAGTTGTAGTCGAGCCGGGATCGCGCGGTGCGAGGAGGTAAAAGCGAGCTTTATAACCGGCTGCCTGGGCGTTTGGTTTGTGCTTTAATGATATTCGCTTCAGGGGAAAATAGATACTGCTTTTCGTTGGGCTGGCCTTTGGGGTGGGACGTGGAAATAAGATTGCTGAAGAAAGGATTACGTTGTAATGTCGGTTTAAGATACTATGTTACAAATAAGTTATTCAATTCGAGAAACTTACGGATTGCGGCTTTGAGAGAGAGAGAGAGAGGGAGAGAGAGGAAAAAATGGGAGGAATTCTTGAACTTTGTAAACGGAGTGGTGAAACATAAGCCTGAAAAAGTAGTTCAATTTAAAGTAGAGAAAAATAATTTAAGAACGTAAAAGTTCAAACCGAAAAACTTCATTTCGGCATCAGCTGCAGACACAGGAAAAGCGCTGCTCGGGCTATTTCAAAGTAATTTGTGTAATGAGCCGCTGTAATTTCTTTCTTTCTATCTTTATATTCTCCAATTACTCAACTTTCATAACTATAATATGAGCAGATCCATTTTCATTATGCTGTAACCAACCTCCCGAGACGGAAAATCAAAAAGGGTCTCAGCCACGTAATTATTCACCTATAGCTCCATCAAAATCATATTTAACTATCCTCTAGAATCGCTCCAATAAATCAGAACCGTAACACCCATAAAAATACCATAACATCCCTCGTGACGAAACCCGCAACCCACCGTCACACGTAATTCAAATTTGTCCCATTACACGTCCCGCAAGAACGCTAAGCACGAAAACAAAAGGAGCACAATAAAAAGCTCCCATTCCAATGGCTAAACTCCCTCTCCACGAGACTTGAATTTCATCGCGCACGTAAATCCAGTCTCGGGGCCTCCGCTGCACATTCCGCCTCGAAGAATCAAAATGTTTGCTGAAGATTCAATCAGCGGGGATTCCTCCTCGCTCGCGCGCGAGTTCCGTAATCGGGAATAAAAGTTATCGTCTTAGCATGTCGGCATGCGCTGGTTGAGGTATATAGGCATGCTAGGCGCGACGCGCGGGTCTGGAGCTTGCCGCACGCAATCGCGACCTCGCGCTTCGTGGTACAAACGACTTTCTCCATTTTCGCCCTGGCTTATTCCGAGCTGGGAGTGGGTGTAGGTGTGTAACGGACGTATATAGCTGATCCGAGGGAAGCGATGGATTCATCGGGGAGATGGTGTAGATGTGGGAGTCGGTGAGAGCTTGGGTTTTTAATTCGGGATTTGATTGTAGAAGGTTTGGGTTGGAGTGGGGGTGAGGTTGTGTAAGTGAAGCTGGATTTTGTGTATTGCGTTTTTAAATGGGATTGATTATGAGGTGGGATTATTTTTGGAGGTCCGCCAGTTTTTGGGCTGGGTGTGTGTATTCGGCTGGATAACGCGTGTTGAGGTATTGGTGTATTAAGTGGTAGGTAAATTGATGCTTTTAGTATAATTAGTGTAACCTAAAATTTCCGAGA
>JAPYZA010005797.1:0-11792 GCA_030522685.1 Eupelmus azureus | reverse complement strand
TCATCTGAAAATAAAGCAAAAACATAGCCAAAAAGATCTCACCACCTTCACCAAACCTCGCTAGCTACCAAAACTCTCCGGAAGTACTCAGCAGCCATCTCACTCACCGTCGGAAAATCTCCAAACGCGAACTCTCAACACAAGACAAAAAAAGCCAATATGGCCTAACGGCAAAAACAAAACTACTCAGAACTATGTCCTACGACAGCCAGGCAGCAAGTGACGCGGAACCCGGTTTCTTCTTCCGCCGAAACCGCACACTCTCCCACCCTTTACTCCCACTTTACCAACAATCTGGCGCGAACCTACATCATTGGCTAAAAATCCCTTATCGACTCGATTTTCTCCGACTTGAACCACTTTAAGGACCCGCATCCGGCCATGAGTCAACAATTTTGGAGGAAACCGACCCTCTGATTGGCTCTTCACCTAACAAAGAGTCGATCACTCCTCAAAAATTATCTGACCCTCGCGCCATCTGCTAATCGATTACCAATAATCGATTAAATTACCCGGCGCGACATTCAAAATACGCGAAATGGCCGACTGTATAATTTCGGTGCGCCCTCTAGGCTCGAACACCAGCAATAGTTGCGCTAGTAAATTCCTGGCACGATAATTCATTAAAAACATCTTAGGCGCGGAAAATTCCGTGTGCACACCCCTTCGATGCAGGCAAAGCCTCGAGGCGGCACACACACGCGTGCGCCGCTTCTGGACACAGGCACACCACTACACGCGCGCACGCCCCATTACGTGTGAGCGCGCCTTGACTCATGTGCGCGCGCCCTGCGCCAATGCCTGCCACAAGCAACGCGCGACGTCACGCTCTCTCTCTCTCTCTCTCGACTTGCGAGTGCGCGCCTCTCTCTCTCTCTCTCTCTCTCGCTCCCACGCGACCGCGCGCGCACCAGCCAATGTTATCAGGGCGAAGGTGTACGCGTACACCCCCCACCGAAGCATCACCTGCCCACGTCATACGGGCAAGCACGACGATGGCCGAAGACTGACGCCTGCGCAGCGACAGCAAAGCCGTCTACGCCGCGCACCACCAACGACTACCTGTAAGCATCGTCTGCTAGCCACCTCGTGCTAGCCTAACTCCCGGCTCGTCAACTTCTTCGTCGCGAAGGTGGCTGGACTCGACGCGACCCTCACACAACTTCCCTTCCCCTTCTGGCTCGAATGCTCCAAGGCTGTGGAGGTTAGCATTGATAGCTAACCTCTTGATGGTTTGCCTCTTAACAATCTCAAACCACTGACACGAGAATCCCTTCCGACGGACAACACACACACATACATTTTCGAACAAAGCTCCTGGCCACGGCTCCTTCATCTCCATATCGACTGCTTTTCTTTAGCTCCTGTAGACTCTTCTTCCTGCATGTTACCTCAAAAAACACATTTAACATGTCATAAATTAGTGATTGCTTAATTATTCAATAAAACCCGGCTCCAATGCCGTCACCCAGAAGGAGACCCGCTGCCTGGGTAACGCTTTTACTCTAACAAGCCTAACATTAGTTTTCTTACTAATAATTCTAAGTTCTAAAAATTGTTTCTACTCTATTTATCCTAACACGCTATTAACACATAAACTAATATCATTTGACTGTATATTTATTATAAATCTAACTCAACTACCATCACGCCACTTACTATTTAGACTTTATTTTCTGCTTAAACTATTCTTACTTTAATAAAATGCTCGCCAACTAATCCAACTAATTAACCATACTCCCAACAACTAGCGCAACTAACTCTGACTAATACTACTCGACTTTTATTCAACTCAAGGTCCGCCTTAATATTCCATTTCTAACACTTGATTTATTTTCCTAGATAAAAAACAATAAATTTTGAACTTAATGTGACATACTATGTCACAAAGCAATAAAAAAATAAGACTACCCATTTGATCCAACGACAAATAATGGCAGTAGATGGAAGTAAAGATTTTTCCAAGAAAATCAAAATAAAACATCAAGATGGAACAATAAATGGAACTCATTGAAGACAAAGGGAATTGATTCAAGAAGATCCTTCTTATAATGATCTTGCGACTCTTAATGGAAATTTAACCAAAAGATATAATCTTATACTACATGTTAATATAAAAAGATTAAATGCTAATTATAATCCCCTTGTAGCCAAGTCCGCAGGATTGTCCGCTGATGGTACATGGCGCCAACTGGCTGACGGAAGCAAAGTAACGATGTCGCTCACTCGTTTGGCCACGTAGGACTTCCATCTGGAAGGATGCGATCGAAGCCAAGCCAGGGCGACTTCTGAGTCAGACCAACAATTAATTTCTACTGGAGCACTATCCAACTGAGAAAGAATTCTAGAAATGAGGTTGGCTAACAATGCTGCACCACAAGCTCAAGCTTCGGCAGACTTACGACTTTCAGAGGAGCCACCTTAGACTTCGCAACGAGTAACCTTGGCGCACGGTCGGACCCTGAAACGACCACATACAAGGCAGCTGCAAATGCACGCTCGGAAGCGTCACAAAATCCATGCAAATGCCAAACAGAAGAATTAGTAACTCCATTCCAGCGCACAATCCTGATGCTTCCCAAATCCACAAGCTGCTGCCTATAAATGAGCCACTCACCCTGAATGGGATCTGAAATAGGCGCGTCCCAATCCACGCCTTGCAGCCACAAACACTGAAGGAGCACTTTTGCTCGAATGATGAGAGGCGCCAAAAATCTAACAGGATCGAATAACTTTGAAATTTCCGACAAGATCGAACGCTTAGTAGTGGCTGCCAATTTGCGATGATTTGCAGCACACTTATCCACAGCTATGCCAACAGAGCCAAGCACCTCGATAAGCTCAGGCTGATCCTGCTTGGCCTCCTCCAAGGTATCTCCCCCGGCTAAAAAGTCGCCCACATACCTGTGTCTACGAAGAAAATCAGACGCTAAACGATGTGAATGCACGACCAAATGCGCCAAATCCAATTAGCAAGCGTTGGCTATAAAGGGAGCTGGCACCGTTCCATAAGTTACGGTAAGCAAGCGCCAGATTTGAAGGGGCTGGTGGCGATCAAAACGCCAGAAAATGCGCTGCCATTTACAATTCTGAGGATCTAGAAGCATTTGATGAAAGTTCTTAACAATATCGCACACAAAAACAAATTGAAAAAAAGACCACCTGGATATAATGATGACGATATCTTCCTGAAGCTTGGGAACTGGATGAAGGCAAGCGTTAAGAGAAATTCCAACCTCGTCTTTCTGAGAGCCATTGAACACCACTCTTATTTTCCTGCTGCCGTCCTGCTTAAACACTGGATGATGTGGCAAGAAATAACCATCTCCAATCTCCAATTCACCAGGTGATTCAGGCTCCATATGAACAAAATCGCTGTACTCACGCATGAACCGATGATAAGCTGAAGCAAGCTCAGGTTGCTTATCAAAACGACTCTCCAGTCGACTCACATATGCCTTGGCAATTTTGTCAGATCAGACGAACTCAGGCTCCTTGCAGAAAGGCAGTCGAACTACGAATCGACCTTCAGCATTTCTTCGACACGTAGAGTTGAAGTAATCCCAGCACTCCTGCTCCGAAGGACTCATTCGAGGCTCCTGAGGTACTTCTTCGTATTCCCAAAATTTAGCAATAGCCTCAGATAGCTGATCATCCACAGCCAAATGGTGAACAGCTGCTTGAGATGTTGGATGATCAGATCCTGTGTCACCAACCAAAATCCAGCCGAAAACGGATGACAATGCAACAGAACCTGAGTGAGGTGGCTAGCTCCGACGAATACCAGGCAGCATTACAGCTCCATACACAGCTGAGCTGATGATGCAGTCCATCTTCCCTGGTGTTTCGTAATTAGGATCTGCTAGCTGGATGCTATTGATGTCCTCCCAGTCTCCGGAAGCTACTTTGTCCCTTGGAAGCAGATTAAACACTCATTTAACCACCAAGGCTGCAAAATCAAAATTGAAATTAGGATCTATCAAAGATTTGAGTTAACTTAACCTCTCCTCGAACAACAGCATTAGTTGTGCCAGACAACTCTGAAACTGCTACATGCACTGATTTCCTTTTACAAGAGAGGATATTAACCATATTTTCTGATACAAACGATCTCTCTGCACAAGAGTCGAGCAGAACTTTGGCTGTGACTTGAACACCCTCCTCTGACTGAAGTAAGACGATGGCAGTAGCTAGCAGTTGCTGATGTCCACAGACCTGAGTCATGACTTGTCCTGTATCTGAAGCTGTGAAGTGGGCAGATGACTACTCTCCAGGAACACATTGCTGTCTTCCAGTTGACTTATTGGTCTGCTCCTCCAGATGCAGCTTTGAGTGGTGCTTACTCTCACACATGTAATAAGTTCCTGTGGATGTGCAAGCATCAAGCCTATGACGAGCACTTAGGCAGTTGAAGCATAACCTCGCAGCCACTGCATGTTCCTTCCTTTTCACTGGAGTGAGAGCTGTAAACATTTTATACATTTTAATAAAATGATTACCTTTACAGAAAGTGCAAACATCAGAATTTTTAGATTTTTTTTTTAATCTTGAGTAGTTACATACACAGAAGCACTCTTGGACGTAGTCGACTTGGACTTCTAAGACTTCACATTACTGCTATTGCTGTAAGTTTTATCTTGAGAAACATCATCTGTACTATCTGCAACATGTGAGCTGTTGACGAAATCCAAACTCTGGATGCGACTCTAAAAACTTCTTGAAGTCAGCAAACTTCGGAAACCCATCCTTATTCAACTGCTTAATTGATCTTGACCAATCCAGACGAGTACTTTGAGGCAACTTATTGTCCAGTAGCTGTATAAACTCTATGTCCCAGTGCACAACAGAAATTTTAAGCGTGGTAAATACGTTGTTACTCTCCTAGGCTGTGTTTAAAAGTTGGCTGAGATGCTCTCCAGTCTCAGTAGTAGCAGAGGGCAAACGTATGAGAGCATTAAAATGCGTAGCTAACCTCAATCTGGGATTATCGTACCTGTTACACACAGCTTCCCAGGCAGACAAAAAGTGCTACTCCTCAAGATTCAACCAAGATTTTCTCCAACATTTCCAACATTTCTCCTTCTAATGCGATGGCCAGATGCTCAAACTTGATGATGGTGGGCATAGACGCATTATGCAACATCAGAGACTGGAACTTACTCTTGAACCACTAACATTCTCGTTGACACCCACTGAACTTTGGCAGTTTGACTCGCTCCAGCGAGGCCTGTGAAGACTGTCCTGGCGTAGCTGCTACTACAGGTGCTGCTGAAGCAGATGAAGTCGCTTTCAGTGCAGCAATCCTATCATTAAGCCACGCGCAAGCAGCCAAAAAGGCTGACAAAGCAGCATCATACTGCTCACACTTGAAGTAGTTGCGCTCTTCCAAAGTCTCAGCCACTGAACTTAATTGGTAGTCTCGCTCTCTAAACTCTGCCCAATATGCCTCCAGAACATTACTTCGAGACTTGTAGTCCTCAACGGTCATGGCAGAAGCAGCCTTCTGCTTGGTCGTATTGGCCTGGAAGTTCTTGATCAGTTCCAGGGCACGCTTTTGACCGCCAAGTACTTCTTCCATTTTATCAGACATTCTGATATTATTGTGAGAGATAAAAAAAAGGTTCAAGCAGAAAGCAACAGGCAGCAAGCAGAGGCGAGCACATACTACAAACGAGTGAGAGAGCGAGAAGAGAGAGAGAGAGAGATACGTATGCAAGGTGATCAAGGTTAAGCCGAAAGCTATGCTAAATACTAAGGCTTGATAACCTTTAACAAAGCGTAAGCGTATAGCAATAACACTGCTAATAAGTTAGTGTATACTTGTTTGAAGTTATAGAAGTCAGGCGTAAATACACCCGCTCCGAAAGCGAGACACAATAGATCTCGTAGAAGAAAACTTACCTTGATACTGCTCTCGCGCACTCCCGATCGACACCAGCGCGACGCACAAAACGCTGTTTTCGAAGCTCCAAATACTTTTGACCCAAGTCAAAAGCTTCCCCTACTCACAGTTCTTGGAAGAAATTTTCTTGGTGAATTTTCTCGATGATGGATTCTTGATGCTGGATTCTTGTTTCAACAAGTTGTCGTATCCGGCTCGAAGGACCAAAAAATTGTTAAGCCAATATTTGATTTTAATAAGCACTAACGTTTTTAAATAGTCAAAGTCTAAGCAATTAACTTTGAGGAGCAGGAAACTCGATATAATTGGAAGCAGCAGTAGTTTTATTTTAAGTTTATTTAAACTGTTAAAATTGTTAAACTACTGACTGTACTGCAAAATTATAAAACATACATTCGTAATTATAATTACGAATATAATTATAATCATTCATAATTATAAAACTAACATTCGAAATCGCTCGCCAAGACGACAAAAGTCGCGAAACGCGCCTGTCAGTGTGTTCGCACACACACAATATAAATTTTGGTTTTGGTCTAACCGTATCATCTAGAACCTTTCGAACGCTAGAAGTTTCTAACGTATAGAAAATATTACCGAGCGCAACCAGCAATAACATTCCGAGACTTAGCTAAAGCATTTGATAAGATTAAATATGCTATTCTACTAGAAAAATTATTTAACTGCGTTATAAGAGGCAAGGCACATAAACTTATATCGAACGAAGTGACCGTACTGTCTCATTGCTGATGATACAGATATTATTGCCTCAGATGATTTTTGGAGAATGGTAGAGTTAAAAATGAATATGTACTTAGAGGAAATATCCATATGGCTTTCTCTCAATAAATTATCACTAAACATAATGAAAACTACATACATTACTTTTGGTAATTATTATGATAGTGTTCCTAGATGTATGAATATTAACTTACAGGGTATGACTTTAAGTAGAGTAGAATATTGTAAATACTTAGCGATAGTGATAGATTACAACCTAAAATGGGATAGTCATATTGAATATATTTTAAAGAAAATAAAATATATAATTTATACAATATATATAATGGCCAAATACATGCAATCTGATATTCTAAGAAAAATATATTATGCATTTTTCCATGATATGATTACCTATGGAAATATAGCATGGAGAAGTGTATATCGAAACAATCTAGACTTATTACAGAGGTCACAAAATAGAATTCTAAAGATTGTAAATAAGAATAGCTTTATACAAGAAAATCTCTTAAATTTAAAACAAATTTGTACATATGAACGCGTATCATATCATTATAAGGTACTAAAAGACTTGTACATAACATCAACTAGCTGAACTAGAAAGAAATTCATTATTCCACCAAAATGCTCTAAAGCTGTCAGCGATAAAAATTAATATATCAAAGCAATAAAGACTTACAATTATCTACCGACCAAAAATATCAATTTGAAAATACTTGATATTTCTAAGAAATGTGATAAAAGAAAACTTAAAAAATGGATACGCACAAATATATTTTAAGAACGATTGTAATAATATAATAATTTGCGCTGGTGCTATATTTATCCAGGATTTATTGACTGAAATAATAGTTTTAGTTAAGTTACTTTATAGGATAGTTTTATACACCGGACCTATGAACAGATAGCCTTGACTACCTTCATAAGATGTTGTTAGCTACGGGCATATTAAATATGCTTGAAGTGAGACTAACATGTATTACTATGTATTACTCTGGTTTAATAAATTAAATTAAATTAAATTAAATTAAATGGGATAACTGAGAGTGTGTTGGTCAAGGAAAACTAAAGTTAGGGTATTGATCTTCAGCCAGGAATCATTTTTAAAAAAGTATTTTTAAAATAATTAGGATAGGTTAGCGAGGTATTGATTAGATTAGGTAATTACAGATTTTTAGCGTTAGAATATTTTAAGTAAAAACAAAGTATAAATAGTAATTGGGGTGATTGCAAGTTAGGGATAGTTGAGATGAATATACAATTAAATTAGATTAATCCAGGTGTCAATAGCGTGTCTAGAGAAGTCAGATTTTTTTTTAAATAAAATGAGAACAATTATCACAAATTAAAATTATTAGTAGGAAAGTAGTGTCAGGTTTACTTAGATTAAGAAAGTTACCCAGGCAGAGGGTCTCCTTCTGGGTGATGGCACTGGGGTCGGACTTTATTGAGTAAACTAATTGATGGTGAATTAATGGAAAATTAAGTTTTATGTTGAGGTAATACGAGTGGAGGAGAGTCTACAAGAGTTATAAAGAAAAGCAGTGGATATGGAAAAGGAGGAGCCGTGGCCAGGAGTATTGTGCGAGAATGTATGTGTTGTGTTTTGTCGGACGGAAAATAGAATTGTCAGTTTTTTTAGGTTACTAAGAGGTAAGCCAACAGGAGGCTTGCCTCGAGGATGCTCACACAATCAAGCCACTTTCTTCACTGCACTAACAAGGAGAGGCCCCCACCTCCGGGTCACGGATTTTGCTAAAACTTTTGCAGGGCCTTTTTTGACAAAAAAATGGAATCCGTGTCTCGAGGCTTCATCGAATAGGTCTTAAAACTTGAGTTATATGCATTTTCAAATTTAAATAATCTTATGTATAAGAATCCTAGATTAAGCATTAAAAGAGAAAATAAATCTAGAAGAGTTCAGCTTTAATTTGCTTTTTTCAGAATTCAAAAATATCTGGTCCAAGGATATGGTAGTTTGAATTTGAACAACAAGAAATTGTTAAATTATAAATATTACCAAGTACAAATTTAAATGATTCTTGTATGAAAGATTATTTAAATTTTACGTAAAAGCTACTTTTCTTAAGATAATACTGAAAATGCACATAACTCAAGTTTTAAGGCCTATTCGATGAAACTCCGAGACACGGATTCCATATTTTTGGTCAAAAAAGGCCCTGGAAAAGTTTTAGCAAAATCCATGACCCGGAGGTGGGGACCTCTCCTTGTTAGTGCACTCGCGGCCGTGGCGCATTCGCGTCAAGTTTCGTGAAGGTCGCGGAAGTTAATAGCCGCGTTGTTCATCAAAATAAGATTGGCTAGGTACGTCCGCGGTCGCGTGGGAGCGAGAGACAGAGAGAGAGAGAGAGAGCGAAAGGTGCGTGCGAGTCAAGAGAGAGAACGAGCGCATGAAAGAAAAAATTAAGCCGGCATTTAAGAATGCACAAAAATGGGCAGTAACTTCAGTACAGAGCGCACGTGTACAATAAGAAGGTGTCGTGTGACACTGTCGCGACGACATCCGCTCGAGCGAAAGATATGTTTTACTTTCTTAGTAGACATAATGTAGTATATAAGTAGTAAGAAGCCCAGAATAGCGAGACAGACTTATTGATTTCCCCCCTCCCCACACCCCGCCCCTGTTTTTCAAAGGCGCAGGTGCAACCCTTTCTTCGGCAGGTGTAACCCTTTGATTAGCAGGTGTAACCCTTTAACAATTAATTTAAATAAAAATAATAAATTAATTGTTGTTAAAATTAGTATGTCAAAAAGGGTTAATCTGTTAAAATAAAAGGGTTACCCTTATAATGTTTTATAATAACCTTATTTCAATTAATTAAACAAATTAATTTAAATAACAATATATGCATTATTATTTAAATCAACTTCGATCCAAAATAAGGCAACGTAAAGTCAAGCTAGCAGGTTTTAACTCTTTTACAATTAATTTAAATAATAATAAATGAATTGTTATTAAAATTAGCCTTTCAAAAAGGCTAATTTATATGTATTATTACTTAAATTAGCTTAGATCTAAAGTCAGGCAAGGTAAATTTAAAAAAAAGGTTTGCAGCAATTAACAAATTGTTCATTTGCAAATTTATTTTGTAATAAAATATTATTAATAATGTAAGGTTTAATAAATTTAAGATACAGTGTTTGTTCTAGGTAAGACATGTTGTTGCCCCGAAAGGGGCCGTTATGTTATGTAACGGGGATAATGGCGTGCCACTGCCTCGCGCGCTCGTGCGCGAGACTCCCTCGAAGTGGCTGCTGGGGCCAGCGGACGTTAGCGGCACGTGCAGTGGCCACAGCTAACAATGCCGGTGAACCCGTACACAACAGGTGAATGTGATCCACCTGGGAATCAAACCGAGGGTCTTCCCAACTAGTTCAGAGTATGTGTCGAGCAGCTTCTCTGCTCGACACCCGCGGAGGCGGCGGTAATCGGCGACTTGGAATAGTGAAATTAAAGGAAACCGGGATTCACTGTTCACTCGTAAATAAATAGTCTCTATTTATTTACGAAAACCTTAAACATTTACTGAAGAAATGAAAAAATTAAGAAAAAAAGTGAACAAAACGAAATCACACAGGGTGAAATTCAACAGATGCGCGCCTTCGTAACGAATAGTTACGCGCGACAAATATTTAATTCCTGGGCACTCACAGGTGCCGAGGTGAGCTCATGCTCTCTATCTCTCTCTCTCTAACAGCTACGCCGCGCGCGCTCGCTCTCTCACTCGCTCTTTCTCTCTCGTGCCTACGCGCGCCTATAGCTGCTACCGGGCGTAGCAGTAATCGCACTCGCGATGCCGTGACGTCACGGCCTCTATCGCGCACACACACACTTCCGCGTACGCCTCTCGCTTACGTAGCGAGAGATGAACCATAGCCTCTACTTTCGAGTGGAGGACGCGGCTAACGCCGTATGCGCGCTCAGCTGAGTGGGCGGCCCCGAGCCCGTGCTCACGTGCACTCAGCTAAGAATGAAATATGCCTACAGGCCTACCTTGCCTAGTACCGCCGAAATGGCGTCGCTCGCGTGTTCTCCTGGCCATCGAGAACGCCTCTCTCCTCTGCTTCGACTCGGGTCTCGCAGAAACTCTGGATAGGCAGCGGTGACAAGGTATGGTCTCGCAGACGCAGACGGTGATCAGAGTTCCACCACTGCTCTTATCCTGTCTGCATCATGAAGGACATCAGACACACAGTGCTTTGACGCAGCCACTCTTCGACCGCCTTGTGGCGACACCCCGAGCGCTCGCCCTTTTGCGTCAGTGTATCACACAGTTTATGTAAATTTTTCAAATTATGACTTGCACACAACTTAATCTAGGAGTTCACGATTGAATACAATGATCTGAGCATAGAGAGTGTTCATTCGTAAATGTTATCGCTCTTTTACATTTTTTATTCTCAATCTTTTTAGCAATTTTTTTATAAAATTTTATAGCTAACGCGTCATTTTTATGGGTGTTATGTGAAAATAGACGACAGAATTAACCGAGACTCATGCCGTGATACATAAAGTATAGAAACATTATTGAATATTGTCCACAACACGTTGAATCAATACTTTGGAGATTCTATCGAAATCAAATCTAAATTGTTCGGGTAGAAGCGAATGCGACCACTCTCAATAGGTGTGCTTTCCTCAAAGAGCAGTAGGCTTTTATATTTACTATTGTACGAGCCATTGAAGATCCTCTGACGTATATCTTGCGAGCATTTCTCGCAATGTTATAAAAATGATCACGCAACTTACGCAGTGTAAGATCGACGCACATTGGGACGAAATAAATCAATACGTGCGCATAATTATAATTAGTTAAAATTTCATGTAAAATATACTAGAATTTATTTTTTCTTTAAATTAATAGAACTATTTTTATTCATTTTTATATCAATATAGATATTTAATAATAAAAATAAATAATAAGATAAATAATTTTTAAATTATATAAGCAAATATATAGTGAACTGTAGTTGAATTAAGGGGACAAACCACCTTTAAGGCTTGAAAATAAAAAAAAATAAAAAAATAATTATTTTAAATTTTTTAACTTAATTTGTTAAAAAAGAAAATACTTCATGAATGTGGGGTAAAATGCCTTTATTTTAAGAAGTTATATGCTATAGTTGG
>JAPYZA010005796.1:0-12590 GCA_030522685.1 Eupelmus azureus | reverse complement strand
GCCGGTGCGCATGCACCGAGCGAACGCGAGCCCCAAAAATCTGGCGCGTCATCGCACACCTACTTGTACACCCACACATGCGCCATATGTACACAGATCGGAACAGGACGCGTCAGCCGCGCGCGCAGATATCCAGCTCTTTCTGCGTATATAGAACCAGGACCCGACGCAACTTGCCAGCCCTCGGGTGAGGTCGGGGATAGTCGTGCGCCGGCGGCGGCGGCGCGCGCGCGCTCACTGGGCGACGAGCCCCCTATATACTAGATTCCCGCGCGTCTATACGACTCGCGAGGGAATTTCGCGCGCTATATGCGGTACACACCTCCGTTACGGCGCACGAGTCTGCTGCAGCAGCGCTTTCTGAACCGGCGCGCGGGAGAAAGGCTGCGGACCGTCTGGTTCCTGGCCCCTTTTACGCTTCTAGAAGCGCAGGATTAGTCGGGTTCCGCCGATGCTATGCTTCATCTTTGTTTTGATCAATGCTGTCTTTTTCCGTCATCTTTTACTTTTTCTTTCTTCAATGTTTCTCATTTTACTCCAAAAGCATTTTCATCGTTTTTTTATGAAATGTTGAATAAAAATGATAACTATTCACTATTATTGAGTGTAGTATTGAGAAAGTCCGAGTATTACTTAACTGTTCGCTGTTTATTTTTAATAGTTGACGCTTAAGCAAAACAAGTCCGAGACATCGAATTTACAAGCGGCGAGCTAAAAATATTCTATTAACACTATTAAAAGAAGAGACAGCTATACCTACAACCTCGATCCTCTCGCAGTGTTACTCAATGCTAAGATTGATATTATTTTTTCTCGCTTTCCCTCTTATTTTCGTATACGCATATGCAATCTCTCAGATATACATATTTACCTATATTTATTTGATTATCTTATTTTACTTTGTTGATTTTCGCACGCTTTTCGTTGTCGTTGCCAGCGTCCCGACGGCCCCAGCTTCTTAACTCTCGTTATTTATTTAGCAATTTATCAGACAAATAACGAGCGCGCGTAGCTGCTCTCAATGTTTTCAAGTTAAAGGTAGCCGCCTGATCCTTTTTTCAAATGCTTTATATAAATACAATTTTTAATTTTAACCAAGGTTTAACTTAAGAGATTCATTAAAGGGTAAATAAACATCGAGCGAATATTTAAAAAAGAATTATAAAATCAAGTAGTTTTATCCCCTGGCCGAGAGTTAAAAAATGCGTGATCCCAGTATAAAGCCGAGATCGAAAATACCTTTAGTATACAAATGTCGAAAAAGTTCCCACCCTCGGAAGAGCGAGCGCTCGGTAACTCGCCTCGACCCTCTCTTCTTCCCTCGCCGAATTCCACACCGAAGATCCGAAAGAGACGCGCGCCTAGGTATATAAAGCTACGCCGTCCTAAAAATAGTCGGAATCCTCTCGATTTATCCGCGCGCAGTTATCCCCCTCTCTCTTTTATAGTCTCTCATAGTACATAGTAGGGCCGAGTAGGTGGCTCCTCACATACACCCATAGCTATACATACATAACGCATGGGCGGCAGAAAGCGAGAGAGAGACAGAGAGAGGGCCTTCGTCCCCAGTACCCCCACCACCGCTCCGATTGACAGTGGATATGCGGGGAGCGTAGCGTGCAGGAGCTCACGTAAACAGCCCGACAGCACAGTTGCCAGTTGGTTCCGTGTGCGCGTTCCGGCCACTGCGCTGTGGCTCTCCACGTTGCTGCATCTTACTTGTATACACCAACTTTGGCATTTTCGTACTTTTTTTTTAGACGTGCGCGCGAGTCGTCGTCTCGACGCTCTGACGAACCGACAAGTTGAAATCTTGCGTTGAAACCTAGTGTCAGCTGTGCGAAAAAACAGAGAGAGGAGAAAGTGGCCCGACGTCCCCTTGCCGGGGGAGAGGAGAGAAAAAACGCCTTTGATCCTCTTGGCCGTCGCTGTATCCGACGACCTATTTTCCAAGTGCCGACTGTGCGTAGCGTGCGCGTCGCGCGAGCGACTTACGTGCGTGTAAGCGAGCTCCGATAATCAAGGTAAGGCTGCAGTATGTATATAGGCTGTAGCTTAGTGTTTAGCTCTCTCGGTGGTTGCTGACGCAGTGTGCCAGTCCCTCGCGTGCGAGCCACGCTTTCCTTTTTTAAGGTTATGTGTCGCCGGCGGCAGGCGACGGCGTCCTTTACAATCTAGCCATCGTCATTAAAGTAGCTTGCCATCTGCTTAGCGCTAATCGCTAATAAACGACCGCTCGTTCATTCAGCAATGGACAATTAGCGCCGCTAGAGTTTGGAAGCACGCGCGCGTCCTGAGGTTGATCACCCCGCTCGGATGCAAGTTCGGCTGCTATAGTTGTGGGCGCCATACATACAGAAAAGCAACACACTACTCCCGCGCCCACCCCGCCGCTCGCGTCAGCAACCGAGCCCATTTCTCACTTTAATTCAAACAGACCATAATCTAAATATGAATTGTGGCGTTTAGATCTGCGCGGCGCAGGCCCGACTGACATAATTTCCGACTGGCTGTCTCTCTATCTCCGAGAAAAGCGTAAAAAAAGCATTAAAAAAGAGCATAAGGGCGCAGAAAAGGCGAGCATATCCAGTCGTGCGGCGATATAATGGTGATGCCGTTGTTCCTCCGACGAGCCACGAGCAGCAGAAAGAACGTAGCAGTAGCCTGCCAGCTCCTCGACCTCTTCTCGCCCCGATTCGCCGTCGACTTTTTCTTTTTAGGTAAAAAATCTACCTACCTACATATCAAAATGAATGCGCAGCCCGCTGACATGCGGCAAGGTGGTAGCTACGTGCGAGAGACGCCAGAGCGGCATGGCGAGCGCGTAGTTTTCGATCTGAGGGCGCAGTCGCGCGCAGCACGAAGGGGACCATTTTATATAGCTGCACTTTCGAGAACGTCGCCCTGCCTGCTGAGAGAACGCGTGGGATGTATATATATGTGCACGCTCGCTCCTGGCTTATGTACTTGCGCTTGTTGCGCCAGATGAAGACTTTATTCTGGGACCAATTGATCATTTAAGACGTGATTCTTTCTTGCCGATGGGAAAAATCACTAGATTGGCAAGCATGATGCAACGTACTTGTCATTTTGTTATATGAAAATTTTAAATTCGAAGGAGAAAGCCCGGAAAAACAAATTTTTATTTATTATTTATGATTTTAAAACTTGAACAAAGGTTTGTTTATAATGTTTTATTTATTGTGTATATTAGTACAGGATGCTCTAGTCAGTCAACTGAGTAAACAAATTTGTTTAAATGTTTGAAGGATTGTTAATAAAAATAACTAATTTCAATTTTTTAAGCTTATTCTAATAGCGCTACTCATACATTTTTTTCATATAAAGTAAACAAAATATTTTTAAAAGACTTACTTAAGTAATTATTCAATACTTCAAAAAATAATTCTCACTTCAAAGACTAGCTGCTTTGAAAAATTTCATAATTTTTTTAAAAAACAATTTATTTAAGTATTATAAATATTTGTAATACATATATGTAACCTATTATTCAAATTTATTTTTTGGAACATTCTAATAATTTTCTAATGATTGTTAATTCTTTATTGTTACAGAAAACGTAGAAAAGTAGCAAAGGCCAAGATGTTCAGTTTTCACAAGCCAAAGGTATATCGATCCAGCACTGGATGCTGTATCTGCAAAGCCAAATCCAGTAGCTCAAGGTTTACAGATAGTAAGAAATATGAAGAAGACTTTATAAAATGCTTTCAATTGGAAGAGAGTCGTACTGGGGAAATTTGCAATGCCTGTGTACTTTTAGTGAAAAGGTGGAAGAAGCTACCAGTAGGAAGCAACCGTAACTGGAGACATGTAAGTTTGATTAAGAATTTTTTTTTATTAAAAAATTTTTTCTAAAAACTGTTTACTTTCATTAACTTGTTCAAAATTATACAAATTGCTTTTTGAAATTATTTATATTTGTGAAAAGAAAATAGAAATTTAGATTTCTTATTAAAAAAATAATTTCTATGTCAACAGGTAGTAGATGCTCGAGCTGGTCCAGGAATTAAGTCCTTAACAAAGTTTAAGGCAAAAAATAAGAAAAAATCTAAGGAGTCTAAAGATGTAGAAAAGTTTGATAAAATTTTAAAGAAAAAACACGTTTATTTGAAGAATGACAGAGAACGTGAGCAAAGCCCTGCTATGAGCGATGACTTGACAGGTTTGGAACTTATTTTGGACATGTACTTTTTAAATAAAACATTTTTATAGGGAAACAATGGGGTTGAAAGCAGTGCAAAAATAATTGCTATGATCTGGTTGTCAGTAATTTATTAAAACAGTAAATAATTAAAAATTTCTTTTAATCAACGATGACAATTTCGTGGTACATTCAACTTAATACTTTTAAAAAGGTACGATACCATAGAAATGTAGACTTCAATTAAACTTGTCATAATGCAGTGAAAGTTTGATAAAAAAATTTTTTCATAATGTCTTATAGTTTAAAGTACTTCATTCAGGTAATTGTTATCAATATCTGTTAAGTTTATAGTGGGAAAATTGACAAAAATAAAAGTTATTTTTACAAAAATATTATTTAGTAGTAAATTATCATTATTTAAATTTAGTTAATTTTCTTAGCAGGTATTGCTTTACCTGATCTTAAAAGTATTTATATACTAAATGGCAAAATTAATAATTTTTTGTAATATTTGTAGATGAATATTTGGCTGGTACTGGAAGCAAAGGATCTAGCAGGGCAGAAAGTCCAGCAGGTAGTGATGACACTGCTGTAGGAGAGCAGAGACTAAATGTTGATGAAGAAAAATTAAAACTTAGTAACTTTATTGACTTAACGTATTTTAAAAGGTAAATAATATTAATTTTTTTTTTAATTAGTTGAATCAAATGTTTTACCAAATTAATCGAAAATCCATTCCGTAATAGAAAAAATGTGTGTTGCGGCATGATATTCGTGGGCATGATGGGCGAGGTACTGATTGAGCCGTCCTATTTCAAACCCTGCGCGAGCTGCCTGGCCCGCGAACAGCGTCGACGCGAAGCTGCCGCCGTAGTAGCCGCAGGCGCAAGCCCCGCGCACTCCACGTCTTCGGCTGCCTCGGCGAGCCCCTGTCACAGCTCAGCTTCCACCAGCCCGGCTCATAGCGTTGAGTCCGGTACAGAAGGAGGTGTCAACAGCAAGCCCAAAGGTTTTTGCGATTCGTCCTCCGACTCTGGTTACGACGACTCCAATCAGGGCATGATAATAGCTGAGACCAAGAAGAACCAACAGCAGCCGCCGAAACAGCAACCACTGAAAACTTCACACTCGCTGCGCGTGATTACTAAGCCTGGTAGGTTTTGCGATTAAAAGTTCGTATAGAAAAGGTACATGATAAAAAAGAGGCTCCTAACTAACTGTTAATCTTTTTTGCCCGTTAATGTTTTACCTATCAAGTATTCGTATATTTTTCTATAAATTTAGCAAGTGAGGTCAAATAAATGTTATTTTATTTTTCGTTTCGGAAAGCATGTTTCTTTTTAAAATAGCATATGTGTATTCAAACGAAGTATTATCAAGCTCAAAATTAAGAAAAATGTAAATAAGCGTGTAAATATATTTCGTAAATAAATGTGTTTGTTTGAGTAGTAATAATAGGCATTTTCCTATTAATGATATAAATGCCTATTAGTCTACTTTAACAACGTAATACTTTTTATTTGATAATAGACTATTAACAAACATTTACAATTATAAGTTATCGAGAAAATAAATCTTAATAATAAAATTATATTAAAATCTCTAAGTTCCTTTAATTGCTAATTTTTGTATAACAGCCAAGCCAGCAGTTAAGACACATCAGTCGATTCTGCCGGTTGCTACAACATTACGTCTAAAAACAAGCAGTGGCGCTACAGCCAAGATGCCGATCAAGCTTCTTTGCAAACCCGTGGCCCTTGTAAGCTCAGCTAAGCTTAGCCTCAGTAGTACCGGCTCAGTGAGTGCTCGATCCATCGATACGGCTACTGCTACGACGACGGTACTTACTGTACCGGCAAGTGCTGTTGATTTCGCCGTAAGGTCGCCCCCTCACCGGCAGTCACTTGCTAACTGAAGGTCGCATTCGTTCAGCTTTCTGATAAACTTTTTTATATCGAACCTGCGTTTCCCTTCGTTTGTGTCGTACTTCTTTTACCTTGGGTACTTCATTCTGTATTTTGGAAAAATTGTTTCGTTCAAACATTTGGAAAAATTTGGAAAAACATTAAATATTGCTCTACTTTTGATATTAATATAAGTTTTTTTACCGTTGAATATTCATATAATATTGAATCTTCAAATATTTTTTGTGCAATGAAATCATGTTGAAACAATTTTTTGTCGATTAATAAACTCAGTAGGAAACAACGAAATTAACGTTTCTTGTTATAAACTATAATATTCTTAGCACATTAAATTGAAAGATACCAGATATTAACTTATTTTTAATTATTTCTATTTTTATAATACTGCTCTTAGAATCTATTGTGCTAAAAATATTATATCAACTTAATACAGTAAGCCAGGTATTGAAAGAAATACGACATAAATGAAACGAAAAAAACTTTAATTACGATATTAGCGCGTACATCCCTGCGATAGAGTCTTAATTTATTTTTATTTTTCTTCGTTTTCGCGTATAATTAGGCATACGTTACATATGTATATACAGATATATGCATATTATATACATATACATATATATACAAATAAATATATTTATGACTTAGAGTTGCAGCTTTCTCTGTGAAGTACGCAAGCTTTAATTATTTCTTATGGATACTCTTTGTCTCGTACGATAAAAGTCGCCGTTTTGTTTTTCTTATTGTCCTCGTAGTAAACAAGGATCTTCCAATAGAGAAAAAATATTTTTTGTCGCTGGTATAGTATTCATCACTTAGGCTGGCTGTGAAGTAACTAGATACATAAACAAAATAATTTGGGATATTAGTAAAAAGTAAAAAAAAATTTAAATTGTTGATCATTGTGACTTCGATTGTAGCCCTAGCGACAAATAATATTAATGTGATAAAGAATGTCTTTGTTCATAGAGAGGAGAAAATTTCGGGTGTCTCCACGAGTAAAAGCAAAATATCCATAGTACTAGAATAATATTCTTTGCTCTTATTTATTAAAGTACTTAATTTATTTCCAACATAATTACCACGAATAATTGAGTAATGCATCTGATATATTCTTTAAAGAATTTATAACAGCTTAAATATCTTTATTACGACAATTATTATTTTTTAAAATCATATTAAGTATATTAAATAAGAAGAGAGAATGTTATCCTTAAAAAAATTCCATGACTCAATTAACTTTTTAACTCATGATTACGGACCAAATAACTTTATATTAAGCTGCTAACTTTACTGTAGCATCGAACTAGCTTAGATGTTTGAAGCTACTTATACATACACAAGAAAAAAAAGCAAAGAAAATGCATTAGTTTATCATTAATGACTCTCTCTTTACACTTCTAAAATATTTGAGAGTTCACATATCGTACTAATAAACAGCATTAAAAAAACAATCATTGTGATTGGCACTATTAAAGTTAAGCAAGACAATCAAACAAATCCTTATTTACCTAAGGCTTTGAAGAGAGGCATGTGTTCAGAATTCCACAAAAAAATAGTAACATCAAATTTAAGTAATAAAGAGTATAAAAGAGAGAGTTTATGTCAATAATAATAGTTATTGATCAAATCTTCTAAGTTAATTGTTATTGGTACTGTGTATGAATGTAAAGTAAATGAATGTTACCTCATATATAAGATTCACAAAATGAGTCTTATTAAAATTAAGGATAAAATCTTCCAAAGTCAATCAAATATTGTCACTTACTCGCACTTTTTCTAAAGCAGTTGATTATTGACAAAAATATTTATATATGAATAAAGTAATAATTAATACAGTCATTACATTCCTATACTAAGTACCGTTTAAGTCTCTAAGCACATTAAACGAATGCTCGCACAAAACTGCCACAACGTAAGATTGTTAAAGAGTCATAGAAATTATTAAAGTAGCAAGACAACTTGCGCTGTGATGATACCTTGTAATTAAAAAATTAAATTAAAAATAAATGTTATGAAAGTTATAAAGAAATATGGTGCGACTTCGATCGCCCGAGACATGTCTATGTGCAAATTTACGAAACAAAGACAGATGCGTACTTCACAACATATATAATATCGTGGCCATTTATAGTAAACTTAATTATTTGGTGAACACAAACTCGAGGATTTTTTATTTTGTTATAACATCCAACATGTACCAGAAAACTATTTATAAATCATATTTTTTTAAATTATCAAATATACAATGTGATTTTTTTATTAAGTTTTACGAGTATTTCATAATTTACGTTTCAAAAGATATAATAAATTAAGAAACGTAAATATAAGAATTTTATAGAAAAAACAAACAAAAAAATTGTTAGTAGTATTAAAAAATGATTGTTTTTATAAAATTTTTTATATTTCAAACATTTTTTCATAAATATTTTTGATTTTTTTAACTTTTATTGTAGTATGTATGTAGTATTGTGTAATAATATTTTAATGTCATTTTTGTAGGTTTTATGTAAAGCAATGTGTTTAGTTGGGAAAGTGTTTGACGTTAAGAAAGAAAAAATCCCGAAGTGAAATTTTAAAAATTTCAGCAAAATCGAAAAATGTGTAGCAAATTAGTAATTTACTAGCCACAATGTACAAAAAAGAGAAGTTGCAGCTCCACAAAGAATTCCACCTAAACCTATTCATGCGTCATAGATTATTTACACACACTCTTTGAAATATAATAAGCGATTGTGAGACTGATCGATGTATTAAGCAGATGATTTTTTTTTTACATACAACTATTAGGAAATAGGTGAGATTTATAACATTCGTATATATGTTATATACATACATATTTTATATATATGAGAAGATTCTTACAATACAAACAAAAACGACGACTGCCATAAAATATTATCGTTAAATCGATGGTTATCTTTATCATATGTAATTGTACATATATTTCTTATAATGCGAATTTAAATGAGGTGATAATAATCATTGAGATTGTTCTTTTTTCTCTCAATTGCAAGATTCATAAATTAGGTGCGATGCGAGTTATCAGTCACCTGCAAAACTTCGGAAAAATCTCGCTTCCCTTAGTTAAATAAATTAAGAGAAAGTATTAATTTACTGTCGATTAAAACAGTCAACTGTTATTTTTTTAATAGTGATATTTGAGATCATATGTGATGATACATAAACGTATGATTACTTATATAGATAAAATCTATTTATAAGTATGTGTAGTTGTTTACAACTTTGATAGAAAAAATTGTCATAATCTACTTTAATACTTTGAGTTTTTAAAATAAATTTTATTACATGATTAATTTAAGGCAATTTTTTCTAATACGAAAGGTGTACAAAAAATAAGACTAATCAAAAAGTGCAATGAGTTTTCTTTTTAAAGAACTCAAGTTCAGTGTAATATTGTTGATAACCATACGTAGAAATAAAATTATAGAATGATTATTGTTTTTATTTAATAAATTATTATATAAATAAATAAAATAAATAAATATAATATTTAAAAAACTTTATTTTCACAGAAAAAAAATTTTTATTAAAAATTACACATGAAATAATATAAAAAAAAATATTAAAAGATGTAGTTTCATAATTTTATACTCACTGCTTGCAATTCTTTAAAAGAAACTAAAAAAAATGTAAAAATTAATAATTACTTTTTATATTGACAGAGTACTTTCTCTTTCCAATTTTCTAAACTTTAACGAGTTTAGATGCAATTAGATAGCACAAATTCACGTACGTGTCTAAACCTCTATAGATGAAGCGAGATTGCAACCCCGAAGTATCAGGATAGAAAAAGCACGCACATAGTCATGTAATAGAAAAGGAGAAATGTAGAACGCATAACTATCATTTTGGCGAGGCGTTGATCGTTTATGAGAGAGAAAGAGACAAAAGTTACGCTTCGTCAAAGCATAGAATTATTATCGGAATCATTAAAAGTCGCTAAAAATGTTCGTCAGTATTTGCTCATTCCGAATTGTTAATGCGATGTATTCCAAACTACATTGAAGATTTTTTTTATAATTCTTCAAAATAAGTAATTCACTTACTCATTAACTATAGAATATTTAGTAAAATATTTTTAAATTAATGAGTAAGTTTTTTTTTTATATTCTAGGCATGTAATAAGTTCGAGAAGAGCAAAGCCAGTACGAATGTTTTTTTTTATTTTTTAAAGTTAAAATTACATATTTGTAGAGAATATTTATTTAAAAGAATTAATTTTTGTGTAATAGTTTTAAATAAAAAGATTCGTATTCAAACGGGAAAAAAGCAAAATGAACTTTCTCCGAATTTTCGAATAATTATTTTTCCCGAGTGCATTTACGCTGTGTAATAAAGAAAAGCTATTTTTTAATTTATAAGTGATCCATCAGTCACACAAACACAATCTATTATAATGCGTATAAATAAAAAAATATATATATATACAGTCATTTCATAAGATATATGTTACACTATCGTGTTTTTGTACTTGGCAATCGCGTTTCGTCGTCGCAAAACGAAAAAAGCAAGCACTACGAGAGATGAAATTGAAAAGTTGCAATGTTTAGGTGATCGTTGTTAATAGAAAAGTGGAAAGTAAAAGAAAAAAACTGAAATCTGTTCACGCAATTGTAGAACAAACGATATTTGTAAAAAGATGAGCGAAGAAAAACAAAGGAGATTATTTACAAACGGAAAAAGAGAGACGTAAATGAAGTCGCCAAACGGAGAATGAAGAAAATAGTTTACGATAAAACCGCTAATAAGTGTCTTTACGTGTCTATTAGGCCAAGTAAGCTTATGTTTACAACTTCGTCCCGTGCGGTGATACTAAATTTGATAGAGAATTATATTTATAAGAAAAAAGAAAAAACGTTGACCGAAAATCTTGCAATACTTGTAGCGTTTTAATGACGCGGAGTCGCTTTATGACGATGTTCCCTTTTCTCTATAAAAGAGTTGTGGGGTCACATATACTTTTCTCCGTTGCGAGGAGAAAGTTAAAAAAATATAAAATATGTAACAAGCGTTCGTTCGTGAGACGAAAAACGTGTTCGCAGTGTCAAGTATGGTTTAGAGTCGTAAAACGAGAGGGTGTACGTTTATACATATACATATATATATTATAAAAGCGAGCGAGAGAACGGGCAATAATAAGGATGCGAGAGTCGTTTAGTTGTTATCCGACTGAAAGAATTTGTGATTCGAGCGAGTAATTTGCCATTGCAAATGTTTATAGCTGTATCGGTGTTCTGTATTGTAATGACTATTTGTGCAACAACGTTTAGCTAGTGATTTTTTTAAATAGGTTTGATTATTTTCCAGAAATTTCTCAGCTATAGTTAATATTTGTTGCACGAATAGTTCGTGATAAATGGGGACTGATTTGAGTTTGGCATAATAGTCTGTGACTTTAGTGACTTTTTCTTGGATCGAACGATGTTGCAAGAATTTCCAATTTTATTTGATTCAACCAAGTCACTAAGAGTTATTAAAGTTGAAGAATAACTGACTCAGTACTTAAAAATAAAATCTAACTTACACGTTCTATTATGCAAGTTTTAGAATTGCTCTCGGAAATAAACTCGATTTGAATTTAAACTTCAAATGGTGATAAGAGACTATGGACTTTCGCATCCGTTTTGTGCGTTGATGCAACGTGAATTGCATTGGCAATCGGCAATCGGCTGATCTCATGTGCTATTGCGTTTTGGTTACCTGTATATAACTTTGTACACGATGGCCAAAGCAGCGCAATCCTGCCTATATTTTTTGTTTTCTCTTTTTTTTTAACCAAACCTCCCATATTAAAGATTTAAAGAAACCGAATGTCGTTCTCCGATTAATTTTTAATACCAATGTAATATATAAATATATATTAAAGACAGAATGAACTGTACGTACTTTCGCGCGGGGTAGACGCGTGCATTTCTTTATATATTTTCTCTCCGCCGCAAAGGAGAAACTCTTGTATCCTTCTTCTTGTTGTAAGTCAATTTACGCAAATGTGTCTGTTTTTTTTTCTTTTCGATTTAAGACGAAATGATTGTACCATTATATAGATCTTTTATTTTGTATTCTTCGATGTAAGAATTTTACGTATAAGCGAAATACGATTTCGAGGTACCTTAAAGCCGGATTCATACATGTTTTTTAACGATCTGATATCACGTAATGTTTAATATTGTATTGCTGTCACAACGATTTAATAATAAAAACATGCGCTTCTGTACATTGCAAGGTTTGAAAAAAACATTTCTAGCGCATACTCGCAGTAATTGTACAAACAGTGCGAAGTATTATGTATTATTCCATTTGTTAAGCATTGATTAAAGTATTGTGTAAAAAATTTAATTTCATGTGTTAATTTATTCGGCCTGATAATTTTTATTTTCAAAATATTTTATTTTATTTTATTTTATTTTATTAATTTTAACGGACATAAGTCCTTTTACAAAATAAAATACATAGATTTTAATACAAGATGGCGCAACTAA
>JAPYZA010005795.1:0-15995 GCA_030522685.1 Eupelmus azureus | reverse complement strand
TCAATACACCATTATAATTGATCAATTTTATAATTTCAAATTCACTGAAACAATTATGTGAAAAACTTTTCATTTGAAGTTACTGTGTTAAACTTTGATCCTCTAGCGCTAACCAAAATAAAAAATTCCATTCCCTCAAATCCAACAATTACAAATTTAAACAACTTCTAAAAAAACGATCGCTCCAAAAAACTTCCTACACGACACGCGCAATATTATCCATACATCCCAACACTTCACCTGGCGCCGAACAAAGCCGCACCGCGCGCAGGCCCAAAACCCAGATCCATCCAAGTGTTGCTCGCTCACCTCCGATTTTTCTCCCGGGTCTAAAAATCGCACGCGCGCCTGCTCTTAAAGAACCAGCCGAGGCACGCGTATATATGCGCACCGGAGAGCCGGCTGGGCCCGTCGTCATATATAGCCTGAGCATCTGCCCCCTTGCCACTCTCTCGCTCGCGCTCCACAGCTGCCAAATAACACAACGATCCCCATATGCCCTACTCCCTTTCTTTTCAGCTCTCTCTCGCTCTTTCTTGCGCCTTTAAAAACTCTTGATATACGCGAAGGCCCAGCCAGGGCTCCCCCCCTTTGTGTTACAAATGAACGTGGGCCAGCCGCCGAGTTTGTCTCTGTCGAGTTCGTGTTTCTTTCGGCAATGATGACGCAAAAAAGCACTACTCCTACTGGACGCGCGTGAGCTACGTTTGTAGCTAAAGTCGGAGCCGAAGAGCTAATATCGAGTCCGCTGTTTCTTTTTTTTTTCGGTGAGATCGGAGAAGTGTTGCGCAACGCGGATGGAAGTGGAGTTGGGCTGTTGCGCGTTTTGTCGATTTCGACGTGCAAGGATCGAGCCGGCGACGAAGATTAATGGGGCGGAGTACCTGCCGGCACGCTATAAAGTTACGCTTTCCGCGGTTCCTGCGGGACTCGCGGAGAGGGGTCCGATTAATTCTCCACGACTCAATTTGCCAGCTGATCTTGACGTTTGATTATTTCTGCTGATTCTTGTCTCGTTTGGCGGATCTTTCTGGTTTTGATGTGCAGCGAGTGGCAGTTTATTTTGATTTAGGATTTTAGGGCGCGGGTTGAATTGAAAGTTTTTCTTTCTACTTGGTATTCCGTGACTTGGTGTTATTATTTAAAATTGTATTTCTATTTAGTAAAGGCACTCTTTGTAATGTCACTTTATCTAAATAGCATACCTTGTTTACTTCCGGTACTCGTATTTGATGATTAGGTAACTATAAAAAATGTTTCATGTCGAGTTCAATTAAAATTAATTTAATATATAATCTTGTATTTTAATAATGTGGTTGTATAATTAATGTCCTTGATTTCAGTCGTCTACATACGTCTTACGCCTTATAAGATATCAATGCTAAATCAGTAACACATCTCTGCAAGTTAATGGAACTTAAACAGCCAGACGTCTGTTTGCTCTCATCTACACAGCAAACACGAACTAAGCCAGAATATCTAAACAAAAGAAACGAATCAGACAACATCTCTTAAGAGTAAAGTTCAACGAACGATGATTCCGCAATCGTGATAGTTACTCCTCTTTCAACTTCCTTCCTATTCCACCGCTCCTCTCATAAATCTCCTGCTCTCATTACAGACGGTAAACTTTCAATCTTCATAAAAATACATACTACTCAAAACATAGTTCGCATACTTTCAAAATGTTACAAACGATCAAATATTTGCGAAAGACACTCGATCGCGCGCATTAGCAAAAACATTTATCGAATCACTTTGTCGACGCCATTCAGCCAAATGGACCTTGACGTGAAACATTCGTTTCCAATCAATGGCCCCTTCCCCCTTTCTCTCACACAACCGTCCTTCACTCGGGCTACGTACACATCCACGCGATTCATCCACACGCTCTCACCAAAAACCCAGCGAAAAGGCAGAGCCAACTCCGCGTGATCCGGGCGCTGATACCGTTCTGGTCCAGCGAGTCCACAGTGAGCCGCTTCAAAATTTCTCTCTCTTTTCCCCCCTCTCTATCTCTTTCTCTTCCTCTCTCTTTCTCTCTTCGTCTCTCTCACAGGTAATGAACTTGCGCATGAGAAAAGAGGAGAGCGCTCCAGTTGTTGTGCTGCCTACGATCGTATCAAGGAGCCATGTGTAACGGGCGAGCGGCTGAGAGGTGCCTTTCTTTTCTAGGATATGGAGACTTGGAATTTAGGAGCTGTTCGAGCGGAGAGTCGGGAAGAGTAGAGATGTTTGTGATTGTTTGCGGGGTCAACGTATCGCGGTATTCAGAGTCGAGTTCTTTTTTTGTGGCTGTTTGGCGGTATTGTTGACGTCGTGGGGGTTTTTTATCGAGGTTTTTTGCTGCTTCGCCAAGGCTGGAATGTGTACGGGGAGAAGAATTTGGAGAGAAAAAAATTGGTATTTTCGAAAAATGTACTACTATCAATTAGTCCAATTTGTAAAGGCGTTTTAAACCTTGTTATTAAATTGATTTGACACGTACTTTTTATTTTACTAAATTACAATTAAAAAATTATTTTCAATTTATTTATAAATAGCCATTATACGCGTATTCTCATCCAAATCTCGTAATGACAATCAACTATTCAAATTCGCAAAAGAGTCGGCTAAAGACGACATCTTCGACTATCAGACTTGTTTGCATAAATCCATTTTTCAGACCAAATATATTTTCTTATTCAGCGAGCCTGCGTCTTACATATTCCAGTCCCTCGAGTCGGCGAACAATCGAATTCTCCGCCACCAGCGCGAGGAATCGAAGAAAAGAAGAGGGAGGAGAAAGAACCTGAATTTGAAAATCGTGGAAAAGCGCCCGAGCTTGAGCTTTTGAATCCTCGATGGCCCAGCGTGTTTCCGGCGAGCTTTATCCAGACTAAGCCACCGCGTCACTCCATTCACGTAACTCCTCCTGCTCTTTCGTCGATTACTTTTTTCTTTTCCCTTTTTCCCCGCAAGTGCTTCGAGAACGAAGCTTCCTTTTTTTTTAGATTAGGGTGCGAAAAATTTGGTTTGTCTGATCGAGTTTGGGCATTTAGGTAAATGTGCCACTGTGCGATTAGATTGGATTCTTATAATTCCAATCGGTAACCTAACGCAAATATTTAGATGATTTGAATGTGCGACTTTTCAAGTTTTCTGTAAAACTAAACATCTGGCGACTTTAACTTTATCCAGTTTTAAATTTTGTGGTTGACTAAACTCATGCGAAGTTTCATAGCTTGTGATCTAATGTAACAGTTACAGTTTAATGAACTTACACACGAAATTGGGACAGACGAGATATTTGATGATATTTGATACTGACACATATTTTATGGATGCTCATCCAATTTATAAGATATTCATGACCGAGGTTTATTGTCGAAACAACTCGGCTTTTGATTGGTTCTTTTGAATTATACACAATGATTATGTTTATCGCTAACATTTAAAGTTTGTTTAAATAGACACTTCATCGACATACATTACCATACATACATTAGATGCTACTTTTTTAATGTTTAAAATATTCACAATATTACATCTATAGACTCATAAAGAAATCAAAGGAACCATGAATTTAAAATTTCTTTTACATTTTTAAACAATGGACAGGGGGTAAGATTAGACTAACTTATGAACCTCATCTCAATTACCATTAAAAGCACATGAACCTAGAAGACATGAATATTTCCTGATATTTTTATCTCAATTAAGGTGGCCTGAACACGTATAGCTAGATTTATTGGCGCTTGAAGTGACCCGAAAAAGATTTTTGGTTAATATTAATAAAATTTGAAATAACATTAAATAATTATAAGACTTTTTAATTGAGTTTATAAATTATTAAAATATGTAATGAAAAGTAGATTACGCTTAATTTTTGCGTATATAATTCAATTTAAAATTTTTTAATTTTAATGTTTTTGTTATTTTCTCAAGCGTTTATATACAGAAATTGTTTAAAAAAGATGGTGACATACGGAACTGCCATAATCTCAACTTTATACATTTTTTTTTCTAGATGTTAAAGTCGGCAACCTACTCGAAACTTCTGCGTTACTCATAAACGATTGTAATACATACAACAGAACATAAAAATTTTAAAAGTTTCTGAAGCTTTGCGCTCCGCCTTCGAACACACAGTTGAAAATTTTGTGTATTATGTAGTAGGATTAAAGACTAGTCAAATAATATGAAAATAAAGAATTATGCANATGCACATTTTTGTGTTATTTAGATGTAATTAAAGTATTTTAACACATCCTTTATAGTTTAGTACTAAAAGCTTTACAGAAAAAATGTGTATAATTAAAAAACCGCACGTATTGTGTATTTTCGCAAGATAATTTTAATTATACGAGTTTGACACACAATGTGTGTTAAAAACGGATCCCAATTTTAAAATGTACACTTCAATTATATTCACAGTTAACAAGGAAAATACACAAGGTATCGAACTCAAATGAATATTTATTTAATTTGAAAAATAAACTTGTTTCAAAATAAACATTTAAGTGAGCTTATCAATTTGTATTTTAACTTTTAACTCTCGTATTATATAAATACTTATTATGTGATTTCTAAAGTATACCCAAAAAACTGTTGGTTTCAGAATATCGATATTAAGTATAACATATTAATCTCCAAACAATCACCCTTTACTTTTTATAAAGATAAAATTAATTATTTTTGCTTTACAAACAGTATGGGATACATCCCGTCGAAATCGAAATGTTGTATTTAATATTGTCATTACACAATTAACAATCTCCAGATGGTTTAAAAAAATTATATAATAAAATAAATACCATTAAAACCTGTATTTAAAGACGTACTTCATGGAGTCATTATCACCCCCAATTAAAATGCCCAGATAAAAACATCTATATTTCTACTGTCTCCCTATCAACAACAACTTAAACAAAACTTCATTAAAACCAATCACTTCCACTCCGCACGTACCTCCCTCACAACCACTCTCAAATCCCCCAACAACAAAAACAATTAAAACTCGCACACCCAACATCAATAACACACGTCCACATCCCATGAATAAATAAACGCAAATCGCAGCAAGCTTTCGATCAGCCCCGCCTCAGAGAGCGATCATCGATCTGTAATCGCGATTAAAGACTCGAGTAGGAGGCGGCGGAGTCGCAAGCGCTGCGTTATTCAAATAACCAGCCTCGATTTGCATACGAATGCGCGTGCGCGCGCTCTCCTCAAGGTCGCGCCGCAGTCCCATTATATTCCAAATCCGATGAAACGCGAGCGCGAAGAAAGGCCGGAAAATAGGTCTGGACGAGAGAGCCGTCTGACGGCGCTCCTTCCTTTTTTCTTCTCTTCAAAAGCTCGAGCGATGCACGCGATTCCAGCAGACGCATCTGCGCGCCGGCTTCGTGATGTACGTGTACCCTTTTCTCGGTAGTGGATGTATCTGGGAACGGGTTCGCGTGTCGATTCGTCCTTGCGCCCGAGAGCCCGAGCGTTCAGGAATTTGCGATTCTACGGGAGCATTCTCTTATGCGGCGCTCTCCCGGAAGGAGAACAAAACGGCCCTGCGTATATAGCTTAAGTTCGTATTATCGGATCGCTTCGTTTGTGGATGGTTTTTCGAAAGGTGCTCGGTTGCTACTTTTTCAAATGGGTTTGAATTTTTGGGTCGACTTTTTGAAGATGCCTAAACTGTGGGATGAATTACAGGCTGTTCTTTGTAATTTAATTGTATAACTTGCGACTGGTTATTAAGTCATTGTGCCGGGGAACTTTTTAATGGCGTTTGTTATGCGTGGATTTGAATGAGACTGTAGAGAGATGCACCATTATGTTTTGTGTTTATAAGGAATAGGGACAAGACAAATTGAGGATATCTATTCTAGTTATTATTTTAAACTGAGATTTAGGCAATAATGTATAGGGTGCTAGTATCAATATGGTTTTAGAGATTGTTTATTGAATTTACCATATTTTTATGCTATTAGTACGTTAGCACATAAAATCAGTTTATTTGATTAACTTATCTTTTCGATGTATCATTTGAAAGAAATGGTACTTGCGTAGAAGTTATTCAGATAAATAGCGGTGCGTTCGTTTTTCTTAGAAGCTTATCTTTTTACTACAGTAAACCAAAAACAAATGCATAACAAAATAATTGCTGGACTTCAGCTGTAACATATCTTTACGAATAATGATGAAGGTTTGAAGTATAATTTGTGAATAGACTTGATGCGTCATCCTATATGTATATAAACATGACGCAAATTTTTTACAAAGCTGCATGCGTCATAAGCTTTTATACAAATACTGTATAGAATATATATGCAGCAATGGTAGCTTATCTTCGTTATGATCGCATACAATAAGACTGTATAAATTTATTGCAGATAAAAAATAATTAAACTTACCGAGCGTATAAAAAATTCTTTTAAATTAAAAATTGATTCATTTAGAATAATAGAGCTAATCAGAAAAAATATGACGTTTTTCATTACAAAAATTAGTCTGAAAGCAAAATTTTCCACCCTCACTATTAAATGCAACGCTAAAAACGTGATTTAAATTAGCACTTATATTCAAATGCTCTCTGAGTTCATAAGTAAAAAATGACAATTTTTAAGAAATTTTGATTACTTCATTAAAGAACATTTAGATAAAATATTTTAATTTAAAATTTTAATGTATTATATAAAAATTTTCCACCAATTTAATTATAATATGACTGTTATTAAATTTCTATTATCTTTTTATAAAATAAATTTTAAAAATTTAATATTTCGTTTCTAATATTTAAGCATTTCAAATATAAATGTTGAATTCACAAAAAATTTATATTTTGTTTTAATATTTTGGTAAAAATAATCTGTACTTTAATTGAAGTATCATTTTAAACTAGCTATTTGAAAGAAGGAAGTACAAGTGTTTTCAATAGTAGATAACTTGTGATGATAACTGAACTTTTGTGCTACTGTATGTAGCAAAGTAAATTGTATAAAATTATGCAATGTGATAAGTAATTCATCGATACGCGAGTCAGGCAGTTACATGAATATAATATATCTTTGTTCGCTACTTTTTACGCTCTAATTATGAATTTTTTGTAAGAAACACGTGCAGTTAGCCGATAAGAAATTTCGTAATAAACGATTGAGAAAAAAGACTTTTTTCTTTATTGAAGGTGTACATTGATATCCAGCTCGTGAACGGATTTAAAATTTAATTTAAAACCTTTCAATAATAACTACGCACTCAAATGCCTTCAACCCCCGTAACTGAGAAATCATCGCGCGTCACTCCAGTCTCCAAGCTCACTATCAATAAACTCGCCCACACTATAATCCAAATCCGGCCGGGCCAAAAGGGTTAATTCACCCCTACCTCCAAGCTCTCAAACAAAGTATCTAACGCTCGAGCTTTACAATCGCGGAAAAGCGAAAATCCAGCTCTCTCTCTCTCGGCCGCTCATACACATATACATATCCAGAAAACGGATCGAAGGAGAGGGTGGCGCGACATGCGATCTCCCCAGGACGTTAAACGTGAGCAAGTGCGCAGGGGAGACACGTGAACGTGGGCGCCGCCACCTACACTCCTATACAACAGCAGCGCCGCCTCTGCGCTCGCGCTCTATACTCCCGCATCGAGGCAAGTGCGTCATTCATATATAAGCTTGCGCGAGCGCGACTCTTTGAGGGGGCTGATATATGTAGCGGTATTAGCGGGAGCCAGCTCACGTGTCTCGTTTTGCTTCGCATAACTGCCGAGTCGACGGTCAATCGATGCGCCCGCGGATTAGCTGATTAGTGCGTATGCGCTCGGTTGCATGTCGGTGAGGATCTGGTTTGGAATGTGACGGGTTTGGTTTGGGAAAGGGGATTTGACTTTTGCGATGTTTAAGGAATTTTAGTATTTCATAGAGGAAGAGTTGAGTGTTGAAGTGTTGAGTTTTGCGCTGTGGTATAAAGCAGGTCTGTCAAGTATTGCGGACTTATAGTAGGCCTGTTATCGGATTTCCTGTTAAATATACATCTACCTGAAAATTTAACAGGCGCTAGGACGTTGAAGCATAGTTAAATATTTACTTATAAATATTTAAACACAATTGAAAAGCACATGTCTGTTATGCAAAAGGCATGTATCTCGCCTATTAATTTAACAGACAAAACGCTTATTAAACTGTCTAGACTAACAATATGTAACTTTATATTAATCCCAGAAAAATATTAAATTTTATTAATAACAATTATTTGTATGCTCAGCAAGTTCTATTAAGTAATTAATCATATAATTCTCAAGATATATACATTCAAGAATTGTAAATTGATGGACAGTATCTCAACATATATACTCTCATATTTAGAGTCAATCAAAAATTTTTGTGAAAATGTATCGCGACGTACAGTAGCAGTAATTTAAAGTATATGAAGTTATTGAAAGAATTTATTTATCAAAAATGTAAATTGAAAAGAATTTAATAAATTTAGTGTGAAAATACATGTGTATACTCTGTGTATTATCAGATTACACACCGGATTATTACCAGATTAAATAAGTAGTGGAGACAATAATTATTGATATATTAAATACCGTATATATTATGCATGAGCACATATAAATTGCTTGAAATAATTTATTCTGATGAATAAATAATTAAATAAATTTTATTTTAATATTTCATGTTTAAATCCAAAAAGTATTTGCTTTTTAAAACGTTAAAATATTAATATTGAAAACTTAAAAGTTCTTTTTTATCTTAAAAGCATTTATTACTTTTTAAGCCCTTTACTTATTTAAAAAATAGTCGTCAAACATTACTTTCCTAATATCATATTCAACTAAAAGCATCAGAAATAAAGACTCTGATACCCTTTAGATTGATGCATATAATGATTCCCTATCCTCAAGGAAAAACAACTACAGTTTAATGATATTTGAGATATTGGTGTTTGGTACAACTTCACTAGCACTTAAAATATCTCAATTTATACTAAATTTTGAGTGTTTCAATTCAATTTGTATGTTTTTTACGTAAGGGTAAGTGCGTCACATAAGTGTGAACGGTGATTAAATTTTCAACAAGCAAATTTAATATTTTATAATAAAAGTTCTTAATAAAAATCAAAATTTGAAATATTGTCAATTTATTTTTAAATCAACTGTTGATTAAAATACTAAAATATTTTTCCCTGGGTCACATGAGTCCTCGGGGAAGGGAGGTCCAACATTTCAACGGTCTACTATAAAATTGCAGTCGACTAACAACTTTGGATAGTTCAACAGTGAACAGTATCGACTAGAACCGAAAGTGTAAATATTCGAAATGTAAATTTTAGGCGGTGTAAATATTCGATGTAGTACTAAAATAGAAAAATTTGTTAACGTTACAAATAACAGAAAATTACGATATCCAAATAACAGAAAAATATTTTTCTTAAAACATATACACGCGATATAATTTAGAATAAGATTATTTAACAATCGACATATTTCGAGTAAAATTTACACCTTTTTTAATACTGTAATTCACAGTTTTTGAAATCTTATTTTTTTGACTGTTTAAAGTATTCTGGAATTTAATACATTTTAATCATTCAAAAATTCGTCTATTTCATACATTCGATATTTTGAGTGGGCATCATTTAGTAGTTTACGCATTCCCAATTTGTCAAGTAATTTGAACTTCATAAAATATAGAATGCCCATTTCAAAATTAATATATGCAATTTAATAGATTAATATACCTAATACTTCCTACAATATAAAATATCAATAGTTACGACCCCTTGAATGTGTTTGAAATCCTAAAGATTTCAAATTTCTTATTGTGGACACTATCATTTTCTACTGACAAATCTATGAACTTTCGATAACTTTTTGTGAAAATATGCAATTTACTAAATGATACCCATCGAATATTTTATTGGACCTCCCTCCTCCCCTCCTAATTTACCTATTCTTAAATCTGTTACATAATTTGATTCTCTGTCGCTACTTGACGTGACATTGAAGTAAAGCTTTAAAACTTTTACGATGAAATTCATTTTTAAACTAGTAGATATTTAGAAGATAATTTTATTGGAGCAAACTGAACAGCTTCATCGACGTTTTATATTCACATTAACAGTTATGGTCTCTTTTAAAGAAATCATTAATATAATTGTTATGAGATGCTTTTATTACCACTTAATTTTTCAGATGGTACTAAACTTGCCCCGAACTGAATTTACCGTAATAATATCAAATTTATTATAAAGTGATTTATCTATACTATAGAACATTTTAGTTATTCAGAAGTTATGAAATTGAATTATTACGGTTTTTATTATAATATATTTGCTTCAGTTTTTATGATATTGCAAAGTTGATAGAAGTTACTAAAAAGCTTAATATAATAGTATTACCCTTTAATTTTACATATTTCACTAATTTTTTCTTATTACACTTTGTAGTAACTCATTCAAATTTTGCAAAATTATAAAAACCGAAATAAAAAATATTTTAAGAATCATCGATTTTATAAACCACTTAAATATTTATTCGTAACATTGTTATTATATTAATAGTATATAAATAGTTAATATTAGTTGTATAGTGGTTATTACAATTAACTTTAATAAAAAAAATTAAAATGTTTCGTTTAAAAGTTAATTTTTTTATTATTTTCTAGAGGTATACCCTGGTAGAAAATTTCCCCATTTTTTGACCAGCGGTTGGCCAACTGTAAAAAATTAGACATCCACTAGCTTATTTTTAAAGACTTGGCCAATTTGGTTGGGGAAATTTCTACCAGGGTATGAGAATTTCAATATAAAAAAAAAATAAAATTTAAATCAAGAAATTAAAATTTAAAGTTCTTTATTCTACTACAAGCCTTTCAAGAGTGTAAGTATCTTATATCACAGTTATTTCTCGGCGTGTTATGTATTTTGTAATTATCCAATGAATACATGCATAATCTGTCGAGAAATCATTGGTATTCTGCGAATAAAACCACAGATGAATTTCGAAACCCAAGAAGGCAATCGATCCTTTTAACCGTAAGAGATAATTTCATAGCTCTAGCGGGTAGGTGTGTCAATAAATTCCATCTACACATTACAGCAAAGCCGTAGTTATTACTGATAAACTTATCAAATATACGAGCGATAAATAAGGCGCATAAAAAAAGCACAGAAGAAAAGTAAAATAGATGAATTCATCAAATATTTAGGCAAACCTGCAATTGAAAATCGTTTTAAATAAAGGTTATGCTATTTGAGAGTATAAGTAAAATATTACCTTTTTCTATATAAGCACATCAATGATTTTTACGTATTTAATTCATTAAGATAAGAGACTTTTAACATTTACTAACCTAATTAAGCTAACACGTGCAATACTTGTTTTATGCAGACTAAAAACTCTATATTAAAAACATTTACACTTTTAATAGCAACGATTCTTTTTAATCGCTTTTTAAAATTTAAGGGGCCGCTGCTGCTCATATTTTTCACAGGACCATATTGGTTTTGAACACACCATTTTCAAAATTAAATTCGGTAGCATATGTGCTCGAGTTGCTCTTTTCATTTACCCCAATATCAAATAAGAATCCCGAACAAACGATCATTACTATCAAACTAAACGGTTTACCGATAGAATTAGTAAAATATAAAATTCTTCAACAAGCATTTTTCGAAGCAAACATCCGGTGACTCAACCTTCCTTCGCCATTTTGTTACGCTTCAATTTTCCAAAAACAAAAGCCGACAACAAAATTATGCATTCCAACTCCTAGATTACTCCCAGGCAACAAAACCACGCAGCTGCCTTATCGTCTAAAAACAGCAGGTGCGCTCGGGAGACTTCCAACAAAAAAGCTCTGCTTGCAGCAGACATATAGTTTTTCGACAGCTCTCGCTCGATTCCCCGAAAAAAAGCCGATCTTATCCTCGTCTCCGCACAGCCGCAGACGCTTGCGTATCGTGCCTTCTTGGCGCAGTCGTCGTCTATCTCGAAAAGTATTGCACATACGTATATAACCCCGCGCGCGCGGAGCGGAAAGGCGTGTTTACACTTGACGGCGATAAGGAAGCAAGCGAGTGTAGAGCGGCGATGACGTCGCCAACTGCTGCTGCTCGACTTCACTACTACGCACAATCCGCGCAGTGTGTTGCTGTGCGCGTATATATACGTGCGAGAGCGCTCGAACGTTCGCTGCTGCGCGCGCGGCCGCACGAGCGAGAAACGTGTGGTATATAGCGGCTGCGGCGGCTGTGGGCTCCCAGGGGTTGTCAACCGCGAGCCACGCGTGAAAGTGCGCACTTATACGCGGCCCGTCTGCTGCGGATGTGCGGAGCTTGCTCAGCGAGTTCTCGCGGTTATTTGCGAGTAGTTTTCGGGCGGATTTTTTTATTTGGAGAGTGGGTGTGTGGGGATTGTTTGGGGCTTTTGTTTAGGAGGGGGTTTTTAGTGGAGGTGATTATTGGGGGTGGGAGTTGGTAGGGGTTATATTTGTTGAGCTGCTTTTGGGCTTGGGAAGCTTGTAATTTATAGGGGACTGATTAGGTTTTTCAAATGTTTTAAAGGGTATTTTAGTGATACTACATTGATGATTGTTTATTGATTTTTAAAAACTCTATAAAAAAGTTATTTGTTTCTATAATATTAGATTACTTGATAAAGATGTATATAGTGACTATACTTGACAGCTGATTATAACTTATGGTGATTGTAATATCGTGACTTTTTGTTAAGCTACTTTTTTTCAACACGCCATTCATATTTTATTATTCTTGTGGTGCTTTTTGCGCATAATTTAAAGAATACGTATAACAGTAATGTACACTGCTATTCTGAGGAGAGCTAGAAAAACTTCTTTGATATCATTCCAATAATAAACGGCTTTTAACCTTGCCAAATTGTCTATTCTAAGCTTTACGAATTGTTTTCTACAAAATGGCTAATAAAATCAGTATCTACATAAAATATAGTTTTGGTAAGTAACATATTATATAGATTTTGTTCTTATTCTTGACAAAAAATTTAATTCAAATGTTTGATAGTTGGAAAATTGCCATTAGGAATAAAGTTGGACTTATTATATCGTTAGTGAAAATTATGTGAGAATCAATACTAAATACCCTCAGTGTATAACTATAGAGAAAGTTACTTAACATTACTGTACTAATGCGTATTAATCTGTAATAATAACGAATCCGCATTCAAACGCAACATAATATCTGCATATATGTATACTTTTAATTGAGGCAAGCATTGGACTGTATTAGTTTTAAAACCTTTTAGTATTACTACATTATGGCGATCTGTTAAAAAATTAGTTTGATTTTAAAATTCACGATAAATTAAATATTTGAAAAATTCTTCGCTATTTTACTTCAATTGTGTTAAAAAAGCAGCCATCTAATAACATAAAATCAATTAATTTAATTATTTCTAGAAATTTTAATGTGTACATATATGTTAGTCCTATAGTTCGTATTTATTATGATTTCTCTTTGAATGCTTAATTGAATAGCATCAAAATGATAAGCAATCAGTGTCCGAATGTTATATAACTGATCGATATATATGAATTCGCGGAAAGTGCTAAAGAAGAGATAATCAGCTGCTGGTGATCCACGCCTACGATGTGGATTTAAATACAAGTTACGTGAGCTAAACATTTGAGATATCCAAACAAAGGACAAACTTTTCAAGATTATGCGGATGACACTCCAAAGCACGTTGAATACGCTCTGAAGGGAACAGTTCGTACGAAAGATCTATATTATCTGCTTTGAGGTTTTATCAAGAGTATTAAAGAAGTAAATTAAATTAATAATAAAAATTATTCAATTAATTTTTGGTATAAGGTAGAATGTGCGAGTAATTTTGGCCCCATTATGGCTGATACGTCCCTATGTAGACAAAAAAAGGTGGGATGTAAAAGTAAGTAAAGAAACATTTTGTGATGTCTCTACTTTGAAATTAGAGGAAACTTTTTTGACTCAAACATTCTATTATAATATATAAGAAAAACAAATTAATATTACACTAAAATTTTTTACACATTCAGTATGTGTAGCTGTAGCAGTTATACTTAGAAAATTTCTGTTTGATAGCAATATATGACTATGCTAAAAAATCTTATTTTCTTTATTTAATCTGCAAAACAATTTAAATCTGTAAATCAATTTTAAAGCAAATTTCACGATCCAAACCAGAATTACTTAAAGCCCTGATTTCACGCGCTTCTTCATGTAAGTTACATGTGCGGTTACATTCCACTGAATTAAATTCGTGACTAAAACGGATGCCTAATACACGCATACATTTACACCCTTTACCCCCTTATCTCCAGAATATTTTACAACTTTCCCGAAAGTTCTATACAATGTTCTGGAGTGTTCTAGACCGTTATAGAATATTCTAAAGCATTCCACAAACTTCCGAAACACAATTTCCTGTTTGGGTCGCGCACACTCCACAACAAACCTTGAAGAATCCAGAAATTTGTTTACCCAATCCCAGTTTTTCAAGCACTGCTTTTCATACTGACCTTTTCTGAAGCTATATGTTTTAAATTTGTAATTAATGACTTTAGATTGCTGTTAAAAATAGCATTTCTCTTCTGTGCTTCACTAAGAAAAAACTCAAGTCGAATTAACTAATCATTCTGGTAATAGTGAGTAATCAAATGGTTCTGACGATTTAACAGACCGTTTTTTGATTCAACGAATGAGCGTTTGAAACAAGTTGACCATGTTTTGATTTAACGAATATACGATTAAAACTTTAAACCGTTTCAATGTTTCAATCATATATATTAAATTGAAATCGGTCTGTTATAACAACAGAATCATTTGATTGATCAATACCAGAAAGGTTAGATGATTTGACTGAAATTTTTTCTCAGTATTCTTATGTAAACCGTATAGGTTTTAAAACCTATAATATTACCTAAACAACACCTTTCTATAAACATAACAAAATTTATCAAATATCTTACTGCATTTTATTTTATAATTACCGAAATCTACACTCAATAACTAAAAATTTCTAGTAGAAACTTAAATGGTTCATTCAAATTTCTTTCGGCTCTAAAAAGGCCCTGATAGGACCTAACTAACTGCGACAATTTTTATTAACATCAAGCTAGCCTAGTCAGTCCATAACTAACCCCTATTTAATTCCCTATTTGGACTACAATAACTAGAAAACCCATCGAACAACAATGACACACGCACTTTTCAAAAGCGAAACTATCCTCCACGCAAGAACACGCCGGGCAAAAAGCGAAAATTTCAACAGCCCGAAGCGATCAAAGCTCAATGGCGACGCAGCGGCGTAACATCGGCTGACAGGCGCGCACGACGGCGCGAGAGCCAGCCGGTGATTTCTCCCGGCGCTCATTTCGCAATTCCGATATCGAAAATCGTCCGATCGGCCAGCTCTCCAGAGCCAGTAGCCTCCGTTATACAGCCTTTCGTCGAATTCGCGCTGATCGCTGCGATAAAGCGCGAGAGCCCGTGTACACACGTACACACACGTGCGCGCCCGTCGCCATGACAGATCCAGTGTGTATATACCATATCAGCGGAGAGTCCAAAGGCCTGGCAGGACGATGGCCGGGAGTGTATTTGGCGGAGAGCGGATCGTATCTAGGCCGCGATTATGGATCAACATGCGGATGCTTTGCAGCAGCCGGCAGCTTTGGGGGAGAATCCCTGAGCTCGCTCTGCGCGTATTCTTGCTCTCTCTCTCTCTCGGCTCTTGTCCCTGACCGAATTGTTTCCTGTCGAAATGAGCCGTCACAGCGCCGAGGTACAAGGGCCCCGTTTCGCACTTTGGCTGTGTGTAGAGAGGCTCGGCTTTTGCCTGGACGAGAGAGAGAGAAAGATGTGTTGGTAACGAAAGTGCGGAGCTGTTATTGCGTTCGCCGTGAAAATATGTGCGCGCTCACCGCGCCTTTGCTCGATCTTTTCGCGTTGCGTGGTTCTCTGATTTTTTTTTTGTTCGCGTGTTTATAG